>RJWM01003528.1:0-112427 GCA_004363535.1 Dasyprocta punctata | reverse complement strand
TGTGGGCACAGAGTCCAGAATACATTGTTGTAAGGACCCAGGATCTGAAGCACAGCTAGCTTAGTGGTCTTACTGCATTTTAGAAAAGCTACCTTGTTCTCTGTTAGCCCGTTTCTTAAAATGATAGTAGTATTTCTCTCAAGTGCAGGCATTAGGATTACACAAATCACTGTATATGACACACACGCAATGTGTCTGGTATGTTGTGAAAACTACACAAGGGCTCCTCCTCCTGCTCACAAATGGTGTTGTGATTACCCATATGCCCAAGAGGCAAAGTCCAGGAGGCAGTTAGTGGTAGCAGTTGGAGTGATGGCTTTCAGTGGCATCAGCCAGCAGGCAGCATTAAAGCATTAGGGACAGAGTAGGAGGACAGACAGAGTAGAAATGTGCTCCAACATGGGAGTGAGACCGAAAGGTTTGGCGAAGGCAGGAGGAAGGCTGTGGGAGAGTTGGGGGTACACAGATGCTGAGCCCTAAGGAACTCCTGTCTAACACCTGAGGGTTTCTGGTTGCTCCCTACCTTCCTTGGGCTGCAAGACCACCCCCATTTGGAATGTTTCCTGGGGATATCAGTGAATTTAATAAATTCAGTTTTTAACATCTATGTCCAGAAACATATTTTCAGAATACATTAGAGGAATTTGCTGTTTTTCACAAAGTTTGAAATATATCCGCTCATAAAAACAAGAATCCTTGTTAATAAAAACCATTCCTCTTGTTGAATGTTGAATCTTGGATCTTTGTCCATGCAGAGTGTTCTTTCTGCCTTGGGCACCAGCCTACTTTGCACATGAAGTTTGCTCTGCTGTTATTTTAGTCAATTTTAACTCCACACCTAGGTCATTAACTCCCCAGTAGAGTAAAAAGTCAGGGTGCCCTATCTGTTTATCCAGTTTCTGTTTAGGAGGAGTTGTTTCTGAATGGTACTTGAGCAGATTCTTAAATAAACAAGCAACAAAATATGTATTAATGTGACCTTTTCCTTCTCACGATGGCCAAATAGCCCTGCTGACTTAGTTCATTCAATGGTGAATAATTACTTACAACATGAGCAATTATAATATAATCAGCTTTTAATTACCCCTTACATTTTCCACAGTGGGATAGTTCACAGAATATTTTCATATGATGTCATCAGACAATGCCAGTCACACGGCCATTATTATTTCCATTTTACAGATGAGAAACCCTGAGCTCACAGAGGTTAGTTAGCATGCCGAAGCAGGGAGGGGCCAAGACTGATAACTGTGAGGAAGAGGGGAACCAAGGGTGAGCAGGAGTGTCTGTCCTGGCATCCAAGAGCTGAGCTTTCTACAGAGGATTTAGAAAGAGTAAAACACAATAAAGTCAGTCTGCTTTTTATGACCACTCGCCAGCAATTCTAAATGATGTCAGTGACAAAATATTCTTTCTAGTGGACATGAAAAGCTGTCTTACCCTATTGTAATCCAAATATTGTATATTGCAATCCAAATATTATAATCCCTTTTCCAGTAAACCCATAGAAACATTATTGTAATTCCAGCAAGTTAACTCTAATCTGCCACCTGCAATGCAACCCTCGGTGAGAGTAAAGACGCTAAGACATAGTCAAAGTTATGGGCAGCCAGTGTGTCCCAAATTCAATCCAAGTGAAGATATATGAACAAAGGCGCTGATCCAAGACCTCCCCCAGAATTTATTATCCCGTGAAGCAGAGAGTGGTTCAAGGATGAGTGACCGTGAGGATGGTGGGAATTATGCGAGCAAGGTGAGCTAAGCTAGCCAGGTGGAGAGCAAACACCTCTGCATTGTGCAGGGAGAAAGATATGCAGAAAGACCAGTCTGCATAATTAGATTGGGTTAGCATATGAATGAATTTAGGGGGCTGTTGCTTCAGTTTCTTAATTTCTTTTTTTTTTTTTTTTTGGCACTGGGGATCAAACTCACAACCTCGTACCTGCAAGACAGGCGCTTAAGCCACTGAGCCAAACTCCCAGCCCTGCTTCAGTTTCTAATATGTAAACTTTTGTACCCTGGGAAGTTATAGCCTCTTATTTTGAGACTCATACCGAGTCGACATTCCTAGAGCTATTTGGCTCTGACATCCCTCTGTGTTCAGCCACTTTACAGGGAACACAATGCGAGGAAACAGGAAATTGTGAGCTGGCCCTAAGGATTACATAACAGTACCTTGGTTAGCTTTATTCGCATTGTTTAGAGCCAAGTGAAGATAGAAGGTAATGGCACACCAGCTCTGTACGTATCAGTACATGGAAATAAGACTCACTTTAACTAATGCTGAAGCAATTGTTCTTCATTCCAGGAGAGGTGGCCAGGTTGTCTTCTACAATTTTATTCTTTAAACATTTATTCTTAGTTACTTTCTCACTGCTGGAACAAAAGATCTGACACTCACAACTCTGAGGAGGAAAACTTTATTTCTGCTCACAGTTTGTAGAGGTCTCAGTCCATAGTCAGCTGGGCCCAAGGCAGGGTGGCACAACAAAGGAACATCACAGAGAAGAAAGAACTCATGGCATGGCAGCCAGAAACAGGGTGAGAACAAGGGAGGAGGAGGGATAAAACCCTTCCAACTCATGACCAGTGACCACCACTTCACACCAAGCTTCACCTCCCAATGTCACGTCCATCTGTAATCCAGCATCACACACTCACTATCCAGTCACTTCCAAAAGTTCCACCTTTGATGAACAAGGCTTTGAAGGAACATTTAGATCTATGCTTTTTCCCTCCCTCTCTCCCTCCTTCTCTCTCTTTCTCTCTCTCTCTCTCTTTTGCTTTCTCCCTCCCTCCCTTCCTCCTCTCCCCCTCCTTTTTTTCTTCCTCTTCTCCCCCTTCTTCTCTTCCTTTTTCTTCTTCTTCCTCTTCTACTCTCCTCCTCTTCCCTCTCCTTCTTCTTCTTCCCTTTTTTGTTCTTTGGAGCTGGGGATGGAACCCAGGGCCTCATGCATGCTGGGCGTATGCTCTATTGCTCTACCACTGAGCAACATCCCTAGCCCACTCTAATAGAAACATTAAGACAGCAAGTTGGTCTCATTTCTGAAAACACAGAGATTCCTCTCAGGACTTTGCAAAGTTATCTACTTTTCTTTATGGATGTTCAAAGCTTTGCAGACTTATGATTTCCTAGGAGAAATAACACCTGGTGTATGCCCAAACGTCTAACAACTCCTAGGCCTTTGAAACATATTTTCCCAAACACCTTCCAGAAAAGTAGCAACTAGTCACCCTCATGCAGCAAAGGACACTGGGTTGCTCCTCTGAGAGGCAGCTGTGGCTGTGAGGGGACAGCAGGGAGAGAGACAGTGGCCTTGCCAGGAGGTGGCTGTAAACACTTGTCTTGGTGCCCAAGGCCTCGGTGATTATCACTCCCTTACCCTCTGAGTCAAAACATAAATGCTTAGAATTCTCCCATCTCAACTGAGAGGGGCAGCTGCTTTCTCTAAAATCGCAAAGGTGAATCCTGCATTAGAGAGTTCTGGCTACTAGGGTGGCCAATAGCCCAGGCCCGAGTGTTGTCTTGGTTACTTTTCTCATTGTTAAGACAAAATACCTGGCACCCATAATTAAAGGAAGAAAGGTTTATTGTAGCTCACAGTTTGTAGAGATTTCAGGTTATAGTTGGCTGGCTCCAAGGCACAGAAGTATAGCAAAGGAGCATCACAGAGGAGAAAAGAGTTCATGGTGGGCAGAAGGAAGCAAAGTAGCAAAATAGTGAAAAAATAGAAAGTGGCAAGCGATGACAACAGCACTCCTTCTATCCCTTATATTCTGTCCAGGCTACACACACTTAGGGCAGGGAAATTCACCCTTAATGCCAGCACCATACTTTCTGAATCCAGCCACCTCTGAAAAGCCCCTCCTTTGACCTCAGGAGGCTTTGTGGGGACATCTAGACACAAACCATAAGAATTGTCCTGGGACCTGGAACTTTCAATGCCAAAACTTGGACAGTGCAAGCAAACCAGGATGGTTGGCCAGAGATTTGGTAGTCATTATTCCATGTTCAGTTTACTGCTGTGATAGTAATCTTGAACCCTGGCCTGGGGCATGGAGGCCTGGGCAATATCTTTGTCTTAGCTACAGGAGCCAGCAAAAGTCAGGTTCCCCTATAGGGCCCAGGCCAACCCCACAACAGGTTTTTTGATACTCAAGACTGGGTAATTCTCTGTGGGCCTCTGTTTTGTGCACCAAAAGATGTTGAGCAGCAGCCTTACCCTTCACCCATCCAATGCTGATAACATGCTCACTATCCAAAGAGTCTCTAGGTATTATAGATGTTCCCTGGGGCAAGGGGGTGGCAGTGGCATAATACCCCAGGCCAGGAACTACTGCCCCAGAGTGATGTCTCCACACCTTCAGTGCTGTTGTGCACAAGTCAAAGCAGACAGAATAGACACCCAGGCTTCAGGCTGGGCAAAGTCAGACTATCTGCCCAGTTTCAAGTCCAGTGTTTACACTGCACCCTTCCCTGGTGGAAGCAAACTTAGTCTGCTTGCTGAGGTCCCTCTGTGACAGTGTTGCCTGGGTGGCTACCACCTTAACCAGCTCTTCCCACAAGGTATTGCAGGGCACTCTGTAGACAAGATAGGAGAATAAAAGGAAGTTTGAAGAATACTACATGGTTATTCACGAAGTACGTGACATGATGAAGGCTCCAAGAAATCCTGCAGTAAGAAAACCTGTTTAAATATTACAGTCCAGATTTATGTTAAGGTTGGCCTATTATAAAAGTTCAAAGAAAATTTAAACACAATATGTTTAGGCCCTCTCAGTTTCTTTAGAAGGACTGGTACCTTTCCTGAGATTTCCAGAGTGGTGATATTTTCTTGGTTACTTTCAGTTCTAAGTTCAACTTCCCGCTGAATTCTCCAACACATTAATAATGCACCTTTTACCACTTCCCCCTTGTCTCTGCTCTATGTAGACTCAGGATTCAAATTTCAGGTTCCTTTCCCTAATTTCCACTCCCCCCAAATACTCCACAAGTCATGCGTGTTCAGCAGCTTCCCCTGCCCTGTGCTTATTCAACTCTCCTTGCTTTCTTACACAAAAATAATTTCATTTTCCTCTCCTTATTCATCCTAGACTTACTTTGGCACTTTTAAAGTCTCATTAACAGATAACCACATAATTTGTCATCCTAACTATGACCCTAAAGAGTGAAATTGGGCCTAATAAAAATTTCCCTGAGTCAACAGAAAGTCACAGGCAAACCAGGTAGCACCATCAGGATGAGACTCCTACCCTTGCCCAATTTCAACCTAGGAAAGCCACTGTTGCTTAGAAATAATAGCAATTCCCGAATGCCTTCTCCTTCTTCAGGCCCTGCCAGTTGAATAGAGCCTGGGGAACCATCACCTCCCTATGAGGAGTGGCTGTCATCAGCATTGGTTTTAAAGGAAAAAAAAACCACAGCTCTACATTACTCATAGCTTAGTCACCATTTTTCATCATTAGATGACTACAGGTCTCACTGATGCTCTCCATCCTATAGCTAATAGCATCTCTCATACCTAGAACAGACGGTGGGCATCTTTGAGCTCGTAGGTGCATGCACTGACCTCATTTCAGAGGCAAGGACTGGGTGGAGAGGAGATGGAGAATCATGTTCTGGGGACCCTGTGATGGGGTTAGGGGGATGTCTAGGAGATGAATGGACAAGAACCACAGAAGCAAGGCACCCAGACTAGCAGAGACCCTTGCTCTACTATGGATGGCCCATGGATTGTGCTGTGGGAAATCCTGCCTTGACTCAATAACTGATTTGAGTGAGAACCTTTCAAAGACCAAAAGTGCTTAGTTCATCCAGCCATGGGTCTGACTGGGCCATCTGTGCTGTGGATGTCTAAGCAGTGGCCCTTCTGCCTAAGCTCTTTAGCTGCAGGCCACGCTCAGTGCTGGACTAAAACAAGGCACCCCTAAAGAGCTTGAGAACTGATGATTGGGTCCTGCTGCCCCCTGCATCCCTCTAGTGCATATCCCCTGTCCCTCCCCTGTCCCCAACCCGGGGCCAAACTGAGGAAGCTGGATGGGGAAAGGTATTGTAATTCAAATATCGTAACTCCTTTTCCCATCCTCCTTGTGGTCCAGTTAGTTTACATTTGTAATTCCATTGAAACATTACTGGAATCTCGGTGAGTTAATTCCAGTGCACCTCCAGTGCAACCCATGGCAAGAATAAAGACTTTAAGACATATTTATAGTTGTGGGCAGGCTAGGGATCCTGAATTCAGTCCAGGTTAGGATTCACAGAAGAAAGGCCTCGCCCCAGCACTTCACCCCGAATTTATTAATTCGTGAAGAGAGTGGCTCAAGGATGAGTGATGGTGAGAATGGCAGGAGATATGTGAGTAATGTGAACTGAGCTGGCCAGGTGGCCAGAAAGCACCTCAGCAATATGCAGAGAAAAGGGTATGCAGAAAGACCAATCTGCATAACTCAACTGGGGTAGCATTTGAATGTTTAGGAAGCTGTTGCTTGAGTTTCTTATATGTAAACTTTTGTGCCCTGGGGAGTCATAGCCTCTTATCTTGGGTCTCAAACCCAGTTGACATTCCTGGAGCTATGTGGCTCTGCCATCCCACTGGGCTCAGCCATTTACAGGGAGACATGAGGTGAGGAAACAGGAAATTGTCAGCTGACTTCAAAGATTACACATCAGTACCTCAGCTATCCCTATTTACACTGCTTACAGTCAATTGAAGGGAGAAGGAAATAGGTTAGTCAGCTCTGTACATATCAGTACAGGGAGATAGGGCCTAGTTTAACTAAGGCAGAGGTAATTGTTCTGCATTCAAGGAGAGTCATCCAAATAGTCTTCCTCAAAAGGTGTTCCTTGCAAGTTGACACTGGAGAGTAGCCTGAGCCTTGTTGAGTCTCTGGTCCTGGTCCTCCCATGGTGCCTGTTAGCACCGATGACTGTCACTGTCCCTTAGACTTCTCCCTAGATCAGGACAGTAGAGGAAGAGGCAGGGCTTCCAGAGCAAAAGCTAGAGGCACTGAGAGCTCTGGCCTCGCCAGTGTGTGACCCATCTATCCTGGAAGCCCTCTCTTTAGTCCTGCGTGGGGATGTACCCTTCCTTTTCCCACTGTCCCCCTGAGGTCCCTGTCACCCAGAGACTGACTCAATGGGGTCTCTGTCTTCTGCCTAGAGCTCTGCCTTCCAGTAGCCTCCAGAGAAGCATGCCAGTCCCTCTGCTTTTGCCAGTCTCATTGCTGGCACAACAGCATTTGGGCATCCGTATCACTTCCTCTCCTCAGTTTTGCTCCTTACAGTCCATTTCCAACGTTAGCAGCAAACAAAATCTTTCTAAAATTTAAGTCAGATAATTTTCAAAATTTCCAAGTTCTTTCCAAGAAATAGTCAAAAATCCAACTCTTCCTACATCATTGCTCTACCCCCTCCTCCCCCAGAAATTCTACTCCAGACACTCGAGAGCAAGTCTAGACCTTGCTTTTTGTTGAGCATGTCTGCTGTACTTCTGCCCCAGGATGCTAGCACTTGTCATTCCTTCTGTCTGAAACGGTCTTTCCCTCTTCTCCCCAGTCTCATGTTCTTACTTGTTTCGGGTCAGTGAGGCCTTCTCTGAAAGACTGATACGAAATCCACTCCCGCTCAGCACTTTCCACCTTACTGACCTGCTTTTTCTCCGCCACAGGGCATAGCAGCATCTGACATGCTGGGTATTTGCTTGTTCATTTGTTCATTCTAGAAGGGAAGCTCTACAAGGATAACGTTTTGTCTGTTGGGTTCACTACTGTATTCCCAGGACCTTGAGCACAGAAGTGCTAAACACAGATTTGTGGTGGAGGTGAGGGGAACAAAGCAGTGAATCAGTTGCAAAGTTGCAGGCCTCTCCCCAGGTTCTCACAGTTCAGTGGTGAGTGCAGCCTGCTTCCCGGGGCTCATTCCTTCCCCAGCCCTTTCCCAGATGGCCACCCAGACCCCCACTAAGAAGCTCTTCCCACGGGCCTGCAGCCGCTCCAGTTCCCCACAAGGGGCATTCTATCCAGCAGGGAGCCAGTCATTCATGTGTCACAGACACAAGCAAGCACCTGCTACAGCTCCCACACGGTGTCACTTCCGGCCGGGGCAGAACGGCCACATCCTGGATGGGATGCCTCCAGCACCCCACTCCCATCCCCGCCCTTGCCTTGGGAGAGCCTGGAGCTGGAGAGTGCCCTCCTGGCCCCTCCATCTCAACAACCTGTCTCTGCAGGTCCTTGTCTCTGCTATGTCACTCCTTCCCATTGGGACCGAACTTTGACTCCAGTAAGTTAGAAGAAATACCCAGCTGTCAACCTCTACCCACATGCATTTTGTGCATTATTTAAAAACACACATCTGAACACACAAGTCAAAAGTGGAAGTGGTATTTGGATCCAGAGTCCTTTCCCTGCCACTCCCAGAGGCCCAGGCCCCATCAGTGGAACACAATAGAGGCATATTCCACTTGGTCTGGCGTCATCCTTGTCCTCCGGGGGCAATCGAAACGGGGCACGTTAGCGTAGATGGCGAAGTCTTCCTCTTTCCAGGGGGCCAGGTTGATCACGTTGCAATAAACAGCCTCAGCTCGGCAGGAAAAGTCCTTTAGAAACAGAAACCCAGTAATAGATGACCAAGCAGTGGGGACTTTAAAAAAAAACAACTGGGTGCTTGGCTGTCCTTACAGGCTGGTGAGCGGAGCCCTGGGTTTTCAAAAACACTCCTTCCCAACTGGTCTCCCACTTCACCCCACCACCCTCTGCCTGGGTCCCACCTAGGAAACACCAAGAAACCATGGCAGAGATGGCCAGGGGCCTCTCTGCATATGACTTCACTTACTGCCTTACCAAAGGTTTGTGGAGAAAATTGGTCTGACGTCTCAGTTGTTTCTTAAACAGTCCTAGAAAAGTTAATAAGCTCAAGGTCAAATATCTGAGTTTAGGACTCAACTGTAAAATGCAAAACCCAAGTTCAATGGGCCGCTGAGGCTAAGTAAGTTTCCCAGGAATGAGTGCGTTTTGTAATTTTGCTGTTATTTAGATGAGATTATTTGCAATCAGTATTTATTTTAGTTGATGCATCTATATGCAAATGGCTTATGTGTGGCTTTCAGCATGAAGAATTTGTATGATAAAAAATTCCTGCTGCTATGTATGCAGTCCCTGGTGACTCTAGAGAAAGACTCCATAGCCTGCCTGGTGCCACCTCCTCCCTGTCAAGGCTGCCCCACAGGAAAAGACACCCCACGTCTTCCCCCAGCTTCCCCCCTTTTTTCATTCCCACTTCCAGGGCCAGCTGTTAAACTCACTCTCATGTCTCCATTTCTTCAAGATCATCACCAAGAGACCCACCAGGAACAAGATGAGGGCCACGACACCAACGGCTCCAGGGAGGGCACTGGCTGCTGTGCTGACGCTGAGCACCCGAGGGAGACGAGGTCAGTCCAGCTGCCCCAGCTGCCTGGTGACCACCTCCGAAGTGCCCTGGCCTCCCTGCCCTGTGTCTGCTCTCCCAGCTCTGGGCTTCTCCCTCCCCTATACCTGAGCATCTCCCTTCATGTCCCCTCAGCCCTAGTCCCCACAGTCATAGTCCCATCTACACCCACAGATCCCTTCTCTGAGCCCAATCCTCCCCTCTGAGTCTACAGACCTGGTCTCTGGCTTCATGGTGGCGTTGTTGCCTATGGAAAGTAAAGGAGAGGAAAAGGAAAGGATTAGTTGGAAACAATCCTCACACACATGCCAATCAGCTCTATGGAATCCTGAATGGTAACACTAACTCCTTATGATCTCATTTAATCTTCATAAAGAGACATGAGGCACAAACAGTCATTATTTCCATTTCACAGTGAAGAGACCAGCTCACAGGGACGAGACTTGCTCAAGGTTGCAGAGCTGGTAAGAGGCAGAGTCTGGATGAACTCATGTCTCTTTAGTTTTAAACTGTGTGCTTGCACACTACCTTCTACTGCCTTCACGTGATCACTTTGCTTCTGACCTCTACTGTCCTTATGCAGGGTTACCAGCTAACCAGATGTCCAGAAGAAAGAAAAGAGAGTGATCCAGCGCTGGGTCCCAGGGCAGTGGGTGGGGAGGAGCTTGAAAGGGAGCCAGACACCAGCAAGCTGGGCTGAGACTAGAAAAGGTGGCAGATGTGAGGCTTTGAGATCTGGGGAGAAGGGAGAGAATTCTTCCCACTGTGAAGGAATTTCTCCTGCCTCAAGGAGTCGGGATCCTAAACCCATGCCTTCTCCATGCATGGCTGTCCCTAGATTCTTGGAGTGGGAAGGAATCTTAACACGCCCTGGTCACAGAGGCGAGGAAACTCAGAGGCACTCACCAGAGGTAAGTGCTGCAGCCAGGACCTGAGTCCACATTTTCTCTCCAAATCCAAAGCTTTCTTCACCTGCTCAGGCCCTGCCTGTTTCTCCCCTCACAAGGTGGAGTCGATGACCTGCAGTCCTGGCAGGTAGCCACTCTCTCTCTGGCCACGTGTCTGGGAACTGGCTACTCAGACACTCTGACACAGAGACAGCTGTCAAGATGGTGAAGGAACACATCAGGTCACCACAGCAATCTATTCCCAGGTCGTGGGTGCCAGGAATTGTAGCTTCTTGGAGCACCAAGCCAGATAGAATCATGCTGGGCACCTCAACAGCTCAGTGCCTCTCTGTCTTTACCCCTAGGCCTTCTGCGTAGGCCAGCAGCCCTCATCAAGTACCCCTGGGACAGCTGCTGTCCATCCACGGGCACCCATCTATGGGTCAGGAGACTGTTCGGAAGCCAGACCTTCCCAGTGCCTGTTGTTGAATGTGAGTCATCTAAGATGAAGCACCCAGGGCTTGATGCAGAGAACAGGGGTGTGTGGCAGAACACACATGACCCCACGCAAGGACAGGGGAGCTTGAGTCACTGGCTGACGGATGCTGGCCATGCCTATTTACCACAGAGCAGAGACAGTGCAAGGATGGCCATCCAGGGTCAGAAAGGGACATAGTGATCCTGCGAAGGCAGAGGAGGTAGGGCTGGCCGAGAACACACACGGGCATGGGGTCACGGAAGGACTTGACCTGTTGGTTCCAATAGCCTAGATCTCAAGTACTTCCTGAATGTGATCTTGGGGCAGAGACTTACCCTCTCAGAGCCCCCATTTTCTTCATCTGTGAAGTGGACATAATATGAACACCTACCTCACAGAGTTTTTTAAGAATTTATACTGAGGTAAGGACCACTGTGCCTCAGGCTTGTTTTCAGCTGGCCTCACCTGGTGAGAGTGACTGCACGGAGGCATGGCTGGTGCTGGGGTCCCGAACGCTGTGAGTGGTCCAGTTCATCTCACCCGGGGACCATCAGGGAGTTCTTGGGACAAGTCGTGCTCTTTAGTTGGAAGCGGGTTTTCTCAGAGGTGGACACGGGGCCTTGGGCAGCTGGTGCCTCTTCTCCTCCACGTCTCTTATTCCTCCAGGGCAACCTGCTAGGGGCGAATGGTAAATCTCGACACTGGAGGGGACTTTGAAGTCATGGTGACTGTCCTGTCTTATGGAAGGCATCTTCAGACCGGCCTTCTACAAGCACATATCCAAAGTTGGCTCCCTGCCTCTATCACGGCATGGGTTTCTGAAGTCACCTCCATCCTCTGCTTCCTTGGGTTACTGTCAGTCTGCCCCTACAAGAGTGTGAGCTCCGCAGAACAAATGAAACCTGTTCCACTTGGCTACATCCTCAGAACCTAGAACAGTGCTTCGTACTACAAATAAGTTTACTATACATTTGTTGGCTGAATGAATGAATGAGTGAATGAATGCCAAAAATGACTTCCTAGCAGGCTGACTGTGATCACCTGATCTGTGCTGGAATTTTGGAGAGCCCACACCCCAGACTTTTGAAGGAGAACTTGGTTTGAAACAGCTAGATCACTCTGAACCATCCCAGCTGTGTGGTAAAGCGGGTGATGGCTGAACTGCGCAATGGAAATTTCCAAACAAGAGGAGATGCACCTCTGAATACCACGAATGATGAGCTGAGGACCTGGAGGAGGAAGTCCTGCCCTGCATGGGCGGCTCAGGGGAGGAAGAGAGAGGCAGAGTGGGAAAGGGACTGTCCCACAGTCACCCTCACAGGTACCCACGCTGCCCAGGCCTCAGTTCCTGTTTAGGGGCTGAGACTAAAAGAGAGGTGTGCTGAAGACCATCCCTCCCCGCCACATCCTTGCAGAGAGATCCGCAAGAGGAGCTGGGAACCCCACCTCTAACAGGGCCGGAGCTGGAGCGAGAGCCCAGGAGACGTGGATAAGGCCCTTCCCTTGCTTGGGCTCAGCTTCCCTATTTGTGAAATGAGGCAGGATGAGAAGAGGAACAAGAATGCCGAGTTCTTCCCAGAAGGCCATCTCTTCAGTTGTCCCCTTCCATATGTGACCTTGTGTCTGGTACATTTCTCAGCCAGGGCATCGCCCAAAGAATGGGAAAAACTTTTCAGAGAAGAGCCTAAGTGATAGATACTGTTTTTATTTTTAATTTTCTAAGGAGTGAGGACACCATAATGTTTTCAGTTTGGGGCATTTAAAGTTTCTGTTCGTTAAGCAACACTAAGATAGTTTAAGATTCAAAGGCAGAGGAGGCGTGGTGAGCTCACTGTGGGCTTCATGCACACCAGAGCAAACACACACACACACACACACACACGTGCACAATCTTAAAAACATTTTTCCTATGGATGATAGCATATCATACACATCACTCTCTCTCACTTTTTCACTGTGTATCTCAGAGCTAAATTACCATCAATATGTGCTGAACTTTCTCTTGCTGTTTTTTAGCAGCAGAATGACCTGGTGTACAGATGCCCACAGGTGATTTTAACTGTTTTCCCACCAGTGCACACTTAGATTGCTTCCAATACTCACTCTTCAATTGATGGGCAATTATTAAACTTACACAAGCATCACTATGTACCTGCATGAATACATGTGAGAGATGAGGGAATGGTCTTAAAGTAGATTTGAAATCCATATCTTAGGAAGTTGGTATTTTTAAAAATCTAAAATGTAGTGTTATCCAATTTGACAACTCATATTATAAGCCAGATTTCATTCTGAAAGGCCCATGGGTGTTTCTAAAAATCAAAATGTTCATCAACAATTGAAGATTTGTATCAGAGTTGGTGGTGGACACCTGTAATCCCACCTCTCAGGAGGCTGAGGCAAGAGGGTCACTGCAAGTTTGAGGCCTGCCTGGGCTACATAATGAGTTCAAGGCCAGCCTGAACTACATAGTGAGACCCTGTCTCAAAAAAAAAAAAAAAAAAAAAAAAAAAAAAAAAAAAAAAAAAAAAAAAAAGAAAAGAAAAGAAAAAGAAAAAAAAAGAAAGCCAAATCTAGCTACGTTTTTCACTGAGTCCCTCTTTCTCAAGTATGCGGTGAAATTTCCCCAACATTGCACAAAGCGGTACAGAAAGAGAAGGAATGCCAATGCAGATCTGAGAAGCCAGCTTGCTATTATCAAGCTAAATATTAATAATAACACTTACAAAAACGCCGATCAAGGCTTCTCATCACACTAAATTTTTTGTTTTGGAAAATTAACTATTTTTCATAAAATGTTAAGATGTAATGATTTTAGTACCCTTTGTTTGGTAGTACTAGGAATCAAACCCAAGGACGCTCTACTGAGTCCTTTTTATTTTATTTTGAGACAAAGTCTTAAGTTGCCCAGGCTGTCCTTGAACTTGTAATTCTCATGCTTCTGTCTCCCAAGTAGCTGAGATTACAGGCAGGTGCCACCTCCCCCAGCTATTACTATTTTTTTAAATGGATTTAGTAAATATTTTTAAGCTTTTTTAGTTTTTATTTCTAGTATGATCTATAAATAGATATAAGCCACATCAACAATAATTTTTTGGGTTTCTCAGTAACCCTCTTTCTCTGAAAATAGACCGAGCTGGAAAATAATCAGCCTTGAAAAGTAGAGATCAAAACTGCCACCGTCTGTGGATGGCGGCATGCAGCAGACAGGATGGTGCCTCGGCCTAACTGCAGAGCGGGAGGAGCCCAGGCCCCGGTGCCCAGGCCCTGGTTGGGGAGCGGGGAGAAGGAACACAAGTGGCTGCTGACCAAGCTGCTGACCACTGCCTGTTATGCTCCAAGGGCCACTGCCCAGACCCCTCCTCACTGGCTGTCAGCATCTGAAATCCCCATGGAAGTGTTTGCCTTAACAAAAGGCAAATTCTGTCCAAGCAATGCCACATATCATTGAAGCTTACACGAATGTGTACACAGCACTGTGGAAATTATACAAACATGTACCAAATTTTTAAAAAGTTCCACTTTAATGAAAGAAGAGCTTGGATCTACAGCTGCGGTGGAATCAGTATAAAAAAATCAAAAAAGGCAGCATAAATCTGTCAGGCTGAGACAGGAAGGTCACCGGTTTGAGCTCAGCCTGGGCAACTTAGTGACTTAGTGAGGTCTCTCAAAATAAAATTAAAAAAAAATTTTTTTAAAGGGCTGGGGGTGGAACTCAGTGTGAAAGCCCTGCATTCAATCCCTAGTACCACCCACATTTGCACGCGCACACACACACACACAAAATGAAACCAAAATATACAAAATAATTTGAATATATGAACTGCACATACACTTATAATAGAAGTGTGCCACCAACTAATTCTAATTCAAAAATCAGAGGCAAGGCATTCAATCCCTGCAACCTGGTTTGAGCATATGGTCTGTGCCAGCAATGGGACACAGGCTGCCAGGGCAAGGCGAACCCCGCACTGGCCCTGGATTCCTAGTGCTGGCCCTGTCCACCCCGACCCCCGCAAACAGAGCAAAGACTGATGCTAAAGGGAGACGCAAAGAGAGCTGTTGGATGAGAGGGGCGGGTCGTTTCTAACTTGGGTGACAACACTGGAAAGCTGCCAGGAGGAGGCAGCATTTGTGCTGGGCTGCGGGCAACCCCGGGGTGGGGCTGGGGGGCAGAAACAGCAAATGGAGCTCAGTGGTTTTTCTTTCTGCCTATGTCTGACCAGTGGGTAAGAGGTGGACAGCACACACCTCGGGTGTGTGGAAGTCTGTCGCCTGGGATGGGGAGAAAAGGAGGAACCAACCCTGGAAAGACAGTGCAGCCACGTCATCTGCTGTCTAGCCACCTGTTCTGTGTGGCCCGAGATATGCCTGACTCAGCTTCCCTCCCCAGTGTGCCCGGATGCAACCCTGTGGCTCTTTTCCAGGGCCACATTGGGGCTGATGTGCTCCGCGGGAACAGAGCCGAGGCGGCGTTGAAGCCCGCTGCCCTCCGGAACTTTAAAGGTCTCTGGTTGTTATTGCAAATTTTCATTTCTCTGAGTAGAAACCGCGCGTCCTCCTTAGGTCTGTGACCGACTCATTGACTGACTGAGTTGCCCTGAAGCTCACGCTGAGGTTTTCAGCTCGTCCCGGAGCTGGAGCTCGTTTGCAAACCGCGATCCCTGGCCTGAGCTTGTGGCTTCCTGAGAGAATCCGAAAGTCAGCCTGGCCCTGCCGTTGACCCAGGTGGCCTCGGGGACTCAGCTGGCCTCGCAGCTATGGGAGTCCTGGCTGCCGGCTCCGCACGGGTCCCTCACCCAGCTGAAAAACATCACCAATTTTTTCAGAAAGCAAACACGTTTTTGGCAAGTGCCAAACGTAAAAGCTTGCCGCCCTCTCTTGATCCTATTTGCTGTTCAGAGCTGGGGTTCTGAGCCTTATTCCTAGCTCGCTTGCTTGCTCACTCGCTTGCATGCTTGCTTGCCTTTAATTTTAAAACAGGGTCTTGCTAAGTTGCTCAAGACTGGTCTTGAGTTTGCATCCTCCTGCCTCAGTCTCTCAGAGGACTGGGATTACAGGAATGCTCCACCATGCCTTGTTTACACATTTTCCTTTAAAGTTATAAATTCTAATATTCAACAAGGTAATAACGTTATTCATCCCAGGATAGCGAAAAGAAAAAATACTGAACCAGAAACAGAAAATGAAATGCCATGTAGAGAAAAAGTGAAATATTCAGACTGTTAAATAAATTTGGGGGGTAAAGATGAAATATGAAAAGAAAATAGAGCTCAGAAGTGTTGGCTTCAGTGAATGTGCCACAGAAATGTGCGTAGAATGTGAATTCCATTGTGAAACATAATCAATGAATTGAAAAAGCTGGAATTTTAAAATGCAAAGAAGGCGAACCCACTTTCACGGAGTTTGAACATGAAACAACGGCCTTGTCTTATTGAAAAGTCTCCCCCTTGAGTAAGAAATTTTTACTTTACAAAAGACAACATGGACTGCAAGTTTTTGAAAATATGACCAGTCTCAGTTTTTCCCACATAGTGAGAAAGCAAATCCCTAGATCCTGGTTACTTTATTAAACTTCAAAGGACTTTGCTCTTCGTCAGCTCTCTGTGGATGAAAAATCAATTGAAAAAGGAGAAGAAAAAAATGCAAAATGGAAACATTGAGCACATTTTTTGGTAGGCATGAGGAATCTGAAACAAGCATCAGTAGTAATGCTAAATATTCAAATTTCAAATCTGATTTGAAAATATGTTATTAATAGTGCAAAAAAACAGATTCTGTATGATGAGGGAAATATTGGCATGCTGTTGAACACACAGACATAATTTTTGTTTTTGGCAAGACAGAAGTTAGCATTCAGGAGATTATCCAAGAAAAGTCTATGTGTTTTAACAGGAATTTTCTTCATTTACAGAAATCATAGAAGATTCACAGCACCATTGACCCAGAATACAAATATAAATACCAAATACCACATAGTCATTTGGCAGATAAAAAAGAAATCAAATCATTAAAACATAGCAGTTTTGTTAACTAAAATAATTTTGAAAATTGTAAGAAATGCTAAATATCACACAGTTAAATAACTGAGACCCATCTCTGATGAATATAAGCCACATGGAATGGTTAATTATTTTTTGATTTGTAAATTTTCAAAATGCAGCTACCTCTAAATGTAAACTTAAAAAAAAAGTTTCTTCTACATCAAATTATATAGCTCAGGAAGGAATATATAGATTTTTAGTAGACTATACCTCCAACAAAAAAGACTGAATCCAGGCTCTAATGACTTGAGGGAGCAGAAACACTACAATGACAAAAAATTTATGACAATCTTAATGGATTTCAACATAAGTCCCCAAACAATTCTAAGGTTTCCCATTCTTTAAACCTCGCAGAGAGAGACACATCAAAAAGGTCTTTAGACCTCCCTGAATTCTTCTTTTTTTTTTTTCTTTTGAGACAGGGACTCATTTATACCCTAGGCTGGCCTCCAACTCAAGGCAATCGTCTTGCTTCATTCAGCCTCCAAAGCGCTGGGGTTATAGATATGCACTGCCATGCCTGGCTTGACACCACTGAATTCTTATTATATATACAAAACTGTGTGACTTTAGTAAAATATTGAAGAGTATTGGTATAGCAATAGAAAATAAAATTGAGACTACTATCAAATATGTGACAGAAAAATCAATTTGAAACTATTATGATCCAAAAATATTAATCTGAGTCATATGGAGTACCCTTAAAAATCATCACTACTAATAAATAGATTCTTGAATGCTAGCCAAAACTAAACTCTCATTTTTATATTTATTATACTGAATATAACATAATAAATATATGATATACAAATACATTATAGTAATATAAGTATAATAAATATTAATATTTTGTATCTATTAAAATATATAACTATATTTTCCAAATAAATATGCTTCTAAACATACTGTCTTGACACTGACTTGGGATGCTATTTTAAATAAAAATTTTAATAACAAATATTAAAATAAGCAGGAATCAAACATTAGCATATAGAATTTCCTTGAAAATACCAGTAGAATTAAGAAACTCTTAGAAAAAAAAAGTTTTACCAAGTTAGTAAAACAGTGTTTCTGAAAAAAAAAATATGTATATATATTTCAAGCTAAATAAATGGTAGTGTCTTGACACTGATGCCAACTTCTCCAAAATAAAAAGCACTAGAAAAAGCAAAGAGAAGACTCATTTTAACTGGGATTTATATGACCACACTTGGTACAATCCAAAGATCAACATCTGAATCAGTTTTTTCTGTGTTGGAAGCAGTGCTCTCTTTAAAAGCAAAGTTTGTGTGGGTCAGGAATATAGCTCGGCAGCATAAACACCTGTTTGGCAAGTGCAAGGTCCTGAGTTTCATTCCCCAGTACTTAAAAAAAAAAAGTTTGTGACTCTTGAAGACTATGATAGTCTTTTCAGTACTCTAGATGCCTTGTGTAGTTTGAAAAATTATGATGAGTGTGAACTTCTGCATCTGTTAAGACTATGTGATTGAAACTGAGGACTTCAGTCAGAAGTATGATGTGACTCTGGTGTGAAGGGACCTCAACTTCAGTCAGTTTTACAAGTCTAGGCAGCTCCTGTGCAATGCTTTGAAATGTGCATTGGTGGTACTACCAAGTGGTACACTGGACACATTTTACTAAGACTGTTGTACCTCTCAGGTTGCACTAACCATGTAGCCAGCATGGCTCCTCACATATGAACTTTATAAAAGCTACTTATCTATAGCATCCCAAGAAAAACTATTGATGCCAGTGACCATTTCTATAGAAAATAAGATGCCCAAACATGCAACCACTGAAATTGCCACAGAAAATTGTTTCCCTATGCATTATTTTACGACTGAACAGATTATATATTCCAGAGATTTTGAGTTCCTGAGTATTGCAACTAAACCCATGAATTCTCTGTTATTTTAGATTCCATAATTGTGTATAATTTGTGCAGAATCCACTGAGAAGCACAGAAAGATCCAGCTGTAGGGTGGACGACTACCGTGTCATTTACAGCCACAACAATTGAGATACCATCTTAATGCCTGGTAATGGTGGGTTGTTGTATAATTTGTGAGGTGTCATGATACATTGGGAAGGAGGGAAGGCCCTTCAGGAAGAAAGGAGAGAAGTGAAGAGGCCAGCAAGGCAGAAGGCTTGAGTTAAAACTCAAGAACACTGGTGTGGAGGTAACAGCAGCTTTGGAAATGACTCTTCTTAAGAAGTGACCTTCAGGTTGGGCAGGGAGGCTCTGACCAGAAGACAACATAGCCTGCCTTCCTGGTGAGTGCGCGTGACTGGCGCAGACTCCAGGAGGAGAAAGAGATGTGCCTCTCATAGGCCTACCGGCACGCGGGCTAAGTATCAAGGATTCCCCCCGCCCCCCAACCAAGCAACCTGCTAGTGCAGAGGACTGGCTAAATTGACAGCAACTATGGTACATAAAGCAACTAAATGTTTGTATTGTTCAGTTGATTTTGTAGGCCTGGAGCCAGCAGTCTGAGCATCTCTTGGGAAGATGATAGCATGCAACGTAGCAAATATGGGGGATTCTTCTCTGTCTTGTCTTTGAGGCCCAGTATTGTTCTCATTGTTTTGCTTTATTCTGACTAATTTTTTTTTTGCCTTATTTCATACTCTGTTTTTATTGGTTTTGTTGTGTTTTGTATTTGGTTTGATTTTACTATACTGATGGAATGGTCAACTATTCTGAAAGTAACAAGGTATGCTGTGGTGGCTGTTGTTTTCCTGGTGTCTTTCTTTGGAGTTCTGTACCAGTTCTACTGCTTTGTTTTGATTGACTTTGTTCTGTTATGTTTTGTTGGATTTTAGTATCTTTAAAATAAAAAAAAAATTCAGAAGTGACCTTCAGAAAGCAGCAGAATTGCCAAAAAGCAGTCTGGGCCTTGAGAAGCTGCCTGTGGACACAATGCTGAAAAAAAAATCTCATGATAATAAAACTTCGTTTTTAACCCTTTGGTTCCTTCTCCAGAGCGTCCTCCTGCTCATCTGACAAAGTTGTCGTTTGCCTTGCTGCGCCAAATCCTAGGTAGTGATGCCAGCTACTTTTAATGCAGATCAGCAGAGTAGCTTTGCAATGAATCTGGGTTTTGCTTTTGGTTTTGAGATGAATCTGTTTTGATGCATGGTGAGAAAGGATTGGGCTGACTCTGCATTCCCAGGATTCTATTTTAAAGCACATTTTCCTAAATGTCACCTTAATCTGATGCACTCAGCACTGGAGCTGCCTTGGGGTCATTTTCTGTTTATCTTATTTTGAAATCCAAAGTCATGTGCAGAACAGATGTAAAAGGCACAAATGTTGTAAAGTAAGGTGGAAAGTGGTGAAGGGGAGAGAGCTAGCCAGAGCACCTTTGGTAGCTCAGGAAGCACATCCTGCCTGCACAAGGGTTTGGGGTTCTAGTCTCAGACTTTCCTGTAGTGCAACCCGACCCCAGTCTGGCTCCAGATCACAGCATTTTTTGGTCCCTTTTTTTTCCAGTAGTAGGAATTGAAACCAAGACCTTTTCATTCAGGTACATCCCCAGTCGTTTGTTTTATTTTGAACCAGGGTCTCATTATATAGTTCAAGCTGGCCTTGAACTCACTGCATAGCCCAGGCTGGTCTCAAACTTGTGCCAATTCTCCTGCCTCAGCCTTCCAAGTGCTGGGATTACAGGCGTGCACCACCACATCCAGCTCTTTGTCTTTTTTATTTTGTGCTGCCTTCAGGAAGGACTTGCTGGGTTATCCAGGGAAAGGTAGGGGGTCAAGCATTCACCTGACCCCCTCAGGGTCTTCTGCTCAAGTTTGCAGCATCTTCTGCTGCAGGAAGCTCATACCCATTCCCAATAACTGTCCTCTCTCTGTCCTCTATCCCCACCCACTCCTTCATCTCCAAGGCAGACCCAACAACCCCCGGGCAGCACCGCCACCCCTGCTCCACAGTATTCCAAGTCTTCCAAACAGTGATTCACTTTGCCCTCAAGAAGGGGCCTAGGTGGTCATTCCTCTGAACACAGAGTCTGTGGGGCCTGCTCCTTTCGCCTGTTCTGCCAGAAGCAGAGCCCAGACAGCAGCTTCAGGAGCCAGTAAGAGGGCCCAGCCAGGAGGCCAAGTCAGCAAGGAGCTGGCTCCTCACCACGTCCATCTATGCAGCATTTACTAAGGGCCTGCTGGGTGCTCCCTGCTTTGAAAGGCTCTTGGTCCAGTTACAGATTCTCGTAAATATTCTTCAGTAATTCTAAAAATGCCACACTGTCCTCGGAGTACTGTGTTCCCAAGCTGCACTAAGAGTGCAATCATTTTTGCCTTTGTTTTTTCAGAACTGGCTCCCATAGGTCACAGTCTTTTGAAAGTAGGGGCTTATAAATAACAAAACAGAAAGACATCTTTGGCTCAATCTTCCCAAT
The DNA here is from genome assembly GCA_004363535.1 of Dasyprocta punctata. Taxonomy (NCBI): domain Eukaryota; kingdom Metazoa; phylum Chordata; class Mammalia; order Rodentia; family Dasyproctidae; genus Dasyprocta; species Dasyprocta punctata. The sequence goes on along the minus strand of RJWM01003528.1, from coordinate 91,188 downwards.
TAACCACCTGCAAGATTAGTTTACCATCCCAGGGGCCTGCATGATGGATTTTGTTAGAAGGAAATTAATTTGAAAGCAATATATATGTCTCAATAATCTCTATGACTGATATGTTGAAAGATCTCTAGAGTTTGCTTGTCTGTTTCTTCATTTGTTTTCCAGAGGTAACTCAATAGGGCTTTTGTTCATATAAAACATTTTCTTGCCTTTTATTTACAGCTATACATTGTTAGGCAAGGGCTCTTGACTAGCAGTTCTGGAATACATTGAACAAGCAGGCACTGGCTACTTACAGAAACATGAAAAATAGGTTTTTAAATTTTTTTCTTTTTTGAGAAGGCTCTATGTAGTGCAGGCTGGACTTGATCTCACCAGGTAGCCCAGGCTGGCCTTGAACTCATAGCCATCCTGCCTCAGCCTACTGAGTTCTAGGATTTTAGGTGTGCACTACCGTGCCCCACGTGGGTTTTCAGATTCTTACAAATAGTTATTTCTGTCCCTTTTCTCTATCCCACCTTTCAACCCCAGAATCAAATTTCAAAGCAGGCTAGATAAAAGAATACATTTCTTTTTTAACATCAGGTTTCAAAGACTAGTAGAGAATTAATTGATGGTTCAGCCTAATGGAACAAATAAAAATCGATATTTGTTCTAAAATCCATTTAGAAAAAATAACTATTACAGGACATGTAAATCGTTCCTCTAGAGGTTTAGGACAAGAAATGGCAACTCATTTGGAAAAGTAATCTTCACAGGCCTTCTTCTTAGGGGCAGTCAGCAGGTACTGAATAAAGAGTGTGGATCCGGTCGGAATTGGCCCCACTCCCATGTGTGATTCCGTAACTGCTTTTGGATCAATCAGAGCAGGGCCAGGAAGGGCTCTGCTGGATACGCGGCTTGCTCTGTCCAGCTCTGAAAAGGCAATAGGCTGGCAGAATCTTAAAGAGGAGACTCCTGACTCTGATGCTACTCTTGTAAATTTAACAGCTTTCAGAGAGGATTCATAACCAGGCTGAAGAAGGGACCTGGCGCTCCTGTCCTGACAATTGGACCGTGTGGTTTTTAGTAGTCAGAGCCATGAGAGCAGACCACAATGCCCAGGGAGGCACCTGCAGAGCCCACTTTGGGGGCCACTTCCCAGGTAGCAGCCATCAAAACCCCCAAATCCTTGAATATGGACTCCAGACTTCCTGCCCACCCACGCATGCAGACTGCCTCGTGTTTAGCACATTCAGCAGATACTGGGACAGGAGAAAACAACAGGTTCAGAGACAGCTTTTAAACAAATCCTTAGCTAGAAAAAGTCTTTTATCCAAACATAAACCCAAGCCAGACATGGTGGCACATGCCTGTAACCCCTATACTCAGGAGGCTGAGACAGAAAGGCTCACTGTAAGTTCGAGGCCAGCCTGGGCTACAAAGTGAGTATAAGGCCAGCCTGAACTGCATAGTGAGACCCTGTCTCAAAAAGACAAAAACAAACAAACAAGCAAACAAACACCCTCTTTGGCTGTAAGTGACCAGGACAGCCTAATTCAATTAATTTCCCCAGTCATAGACTGTAGGGTCACAGACTGGAACAGTCCTCTTTGTTTTGCAGAGGTGAGGCCACTTGCCCTAGGCCACTCAAGGAGGTAGGAGCCGCTCTGGGACTAGAATGCAAGTGCCCTGAAACCCACTTGGGCTGGTTCCTCACACAACCTAGAAAACTGTAATAAACAGCACATCAGTACCCACCACTAATTCTCCCTATTAAAATATACATGCTAAGTAAAACCTCTAATAGCACAAAAGAATTTGCTAATCAATAACCAAGGCCCATCAGCCGGGTTACCTACGGGCAGCCTGTGCTCTGCTGGCCCTGAGACCCTACCAAGGAGGGGCTTAGAAATAGGAGTTCTCAATCGCGTGTGGTGGTGCAGTCCACAGCCTCAGCTATTCAGGAGGCTGAGGCAAGAAGATACAAGTTCAAGTCCCACTTGACAATGCAGCAAAATGAAAAAAAAATAATAATAAGGGCTAGTAATATAGCTCAGTGGTAAAGCATCCCTGTGTTCCAACCTCAGCCTTGGAAACAAAAACAAAACATCTGCAGGGTGTCCCTTCCCTTTTGTGTGCAGGTACACTGAGACATATACGCAGGGTGTGCGGGGGTGTGTGTGGATCATTTCAAAGCATGCAAAGGAGTATGGGACCACGTATCCTGACAAGGGAAATCCTCGCCCCATGAATCGGGCACACCAGTTCTCACATCCTGACCCTGCACCTCTAAAAATGTGAGTGACTTGGGGCAAGCAATGAGTTTTCTGAGCCCCAGCTTCTTTGCCTGAAAACGCCAACAGTGCCTACGGAACAGGATGTCCTGAAGGGAAATTTAAAGACAATCACAACACTCATGCAGCTGATAGCTTAGATGCTCAATTAAAGTTAACCCCGCACATGCTTCAACTTGCAGCACCTGGAAGGAGGCAGTTACAGATGGGACTTCAACAACACAAGTGACACTTTTGGAATCAGTAATTCAACAAAGGTAAAGTACAGAGGACAGCCTACTCCACTCAATAAAATGTGCTCAGGGCTCTAGCTGCCCAGGGAGAGGAGTGTCTCAGGCTGGGTGGAGGTCAAGGGCAGCTAAGCAGGAGAGAAGAGGAAGGAAGGCCAGGGCCAGATAGGCAAGAGATGTCTGAGAGAAATACCATGCAAGTCGCGTTTACAATTTAAAATGACCTAATAGGCATATACAAAGTGAATCGTTAACATTAATCTTATATAGCATAGTTTATTTAGCCTACCATATTAAGGTATTATTCCAATTTGTACTCAGGATAAAGACTAGTAACATCTTTTGCTCTTTTTTGCTACTAAGTCTCCAGAATCAGTGTGTATTTTCCCTGGCACATCTTACCACACTGGATGGCACGAGTGTAGATAGACTCTTGTCAACCCACTGTGCCACCTACAGCATGGGTCCTGGCCTCCCGGGAAGTGTGGTCTAGTCTGGGATCTAGACCCAGAGGCCAGGGCAGGGGTGTCACCCAGTAACACTAACCCCACAGCTCGGTCCTTGTGCTGTGAGCCTCAGGCCATCCCAAGCACACCGTATTCCTTCCCTCATCCATGCAGGCAGTTCTCGGGCTGTGTGTCTAGTTTGGAGGCTGGGACATATGACACCCCAGGGAGATGCCTTATTCTCTATACCCTTTAGACCCCTTGGTCCCTACCTTGTACCTGCTGAGGCGGAATCCCAGACAGGCAGGAGAGGATGAAAGCAAGGCCTCAGGCCTGCACAGAGCCCTTCACCTGTCTCCTGGGTGAGCGGCAGCAGCGGGAGGAGGCCCTCATGCTGCAGAGGCAGCAGCTCACTGCCAGCTGCACCAAACCCGGCGTCTCCCTCACCCCTCCCTCGAGAGCCTCTTCATTTCCTCCGCCGCCTGGCCATCTTCACCATCTGCCAGCATGAGCCTCAGCAAAACCAGAAATGGAGATTAGCAGTAGATGCCTTAGCACTTTTTAGAAACCCTTTCCTCTCTCTCTCTCCGCAACCCCACCCTAGGCCACTTTCTTAACCACTCATGCTGAGAAACAAATTCATACTGAGGGGCCATCCTAGTGGGGACTATGTGAGTCACCTTCCCCAGGGATATGGGCATTTTAAAATGACAGAATAATAACAGAGTAGCTAATATTTATTGAGAGCTTACTAGTTGCCACAGACACCTTGTTAAGAAAGTAACAGCTCACTCTAGAGAATGACTGGACAAAGGTAGGGTTTTAAGCAAGGTGGGATGGAGACATCTTCCTGTTGGGTTAAAATGTGCATGAGATGCTCCCTCCCATGCAACCTGACTACAGGGAATAGGCAGTGGAATATGAGAGAGCTGCACTGAAGTTTCAGGAGGCTCTGAGGCAGGGGGAGTGGTGTTCCTGCCCCCCCCCCATGCCTCCTTTGGACTCCTCGCTCCTTTCTCCCTCACCTACGGCGGGCCTCAGAGTGCACAAACTCTCTGTGTACACTTAAGCAACTTCGTGGCTTTAATCATTGCTGTCTCCCAAATGTCTGTCTCCAGCCCCCAGCAGTCTTAGGAGCACCCATGGATTAGAGGGTCAACCTGATCGCACCCCTGGAAGGTTTCCCAGCATCTCAAACTTAACTGGCTCAGAGTCCTTGACTCTGCTTCCCCACCCGCTGAGCCCTGCATTTAGTGAACGCACTGCTTTCCACCCAGTGGCTCAGGACAAAGGCTTTGGGGTCACTCTTTTGTCACTGCACTTTTTAAAAGTAGTTCAGTATGCTCAGTAATGAGAATAATAGCTCCCCAAAAATGTGCATTTCCAATCCTAGGAATCTATTACTATGTTACTTTATGGGACAAAAGAGACATTGAAGAGATAGTTAAAGGCCTGGAGATGGGAAGATTATCCTTGATTATCTGCACAGTTATCTGAACGGTTTTGAAAAGGAAATAACCTTTCCCAGCTGGGGTCAGAGGGACACTTGGAAAAGAGGGGCAAAGATGCCACACTGCTGACTTTGAAGATGGGGAAAGGGCCACCAACAGAGGAATGTGGGCTACTCCCAGAAGCTAGAAAAGATAGGAAAACCCACAGATCTCTTTATTTTATTTTATTTTTTCCAGTGAGAGCTGTTTCAAATCACAGCCTATAGAACTGCAGAATAATGAATTCATACTGTTTTAGACCACTGTGTTTGTGGTCATTTGTCACAGTTGCAATACAGAACTGATAAACTAATAAGGCCACTTGATTAAAAATTCAATAAGGACAAAATAGTACACAACATGTCTCCTTCTCAACCTGTCTCCACTTATCCAGTTCTTGTCTCAGGAAGTCCCTAATGCTACCAAATTCTTGGTATATCCTTCCAGAGATATTCTATGCATACATGTTTTTCACCATTTATTTTTTATAAAGGTAACATACTATTCTATTTTTTTCAACCCATTATGTATTCCAGAGGGGATTAGTTTATAGTTTTTTCACTGTTTTGTTATAGCTCCCCTGCCTTCTGTTCACAGATATTATTGTGGGATTGTCTCTCATTTTGGTCTTATCCAAGCTTTCCAATCACAAACAATATTGCATGCACAAATGTCTTGAACCTGCTACACTTTGCACCAGACTGTGACAGTGAGACAAGTTCCAGAGGTCCCCCTCATCCTTTCCTCCATCTCCATCTCAATCATGCGTGCATCCTGTGCTTCTGTCTCCAGGCACTTTTCTACCCATCCACTGTGCAGCCTCCGTCCCTTGCCAGGATCTTCTCTTGCCGGGGCCATCGCAGTGGTCACATCCACTTGAGAGTGTGGTCAGGAAGGCCCCGAGATCCTACTCTCACATCTGGTCATTTGAAGAAGGATTATCTTGGACCTCAGATTTCCTGTCTCTGAAAAAGACTCAGTGAGACGAAGCACACCAATTTTTCTGTGGCTAGTGCATGGTGTTTGGGGCTCCCTTTGGAAGACTGCTGAATCTTGTTCAACCTGTCAAAAGGAGAGTCGGGTGAGTGTCTTGGAATAGATGTACTCCAGATTTCCAGAGCAGTTAACAGACTAGAAACAAAACAAGAGGTCTTAGGAGTGGAAACAAATTCACCTTGAAGGAGAGATTGCGATTGAAATTCTACTTTTATCCTATCCATAGCCTAAGAAGTTCCCAGAGAACTCTTAGTAAATGCCTCAGTAACCTTCCAGAACAATTAAAATACACAGAAGAGTAATGACCTTCAGCACGTATTTCAGCCTGTTAATACAAACAGGAACATACGCATGAACTGTAGATAGCAGAGGAGAGGCATGTTTACCATCACAGATTGTGTAGAACAGCTTCCTGAGCTTGAGCCTGGTTCCATCATTGCCAGCTCTGTGACTTAGCATAAATCCTTTCATATGCCTGGGCTCCTTACCTTTAAAACACCTAGAGCAGTGTGTGGCCACAGAAGGGTGCTGTGTCAGAGCCAGGCGCCTGCCCTGTCCACGTGACCCGACCAACATCCTGGTTCTAAGGGCTAAGCCGAGGTCAAGCCTTTTGCTGGACGACATGCAATCTTCACATCATTCTGCAAGGAAATCACCCTTCCTCTTGTATGGCGGAGGAATCAGGCTTCAAGACATCCCTGCTGCCATACGACCATCTGTTAGATGGCAGAGCTAGAATTCAAGTGTTAATTTGTCTGCTTTTGAGGTCTGGGCTCAGGAGCAAGCACAAATGTTAATGATGGCAATGTGCACCCACTCTCTGGCAAACCCAGGATGTAAACCTCTCTTCCTGCTTTACAGGCACAGAGTCACGTGCACACACGGGCACACACACACATGTACACACACACATGCACACACACGTGCAGGGGCAAGTTTGAGGTGAGAAACTTCCACACTGCCTGCACCGTCCACTGACTGTGTGGCAGTAATTTCTGACCGGGAGGTCACTTTTCCAGGGTAAAACCAACAGGAGCTGTGGAACTGACTCAAACGAATGAATTCCTGGCATGGCGAGAGCTTGCGTAAGCATTTATTGCCAGATTCCCTTTTTTTGCAATAAACAAATGGCATGATTACATGAAATTTTTATTTTTTCATAATACAAGCAGGGTATGGGGGCTAACAGAGGTGGTGGGGATTTTTTGCACCTGTCAGCAATGCAATAATAATTCTTGCTGAGGCAGAATAGAAAATACTTACAAAGAATAAGCAATGAGACGTTTCCCCAACCTGCAGAGCCACACTTCCACAACACACCGGCATGACCTATGCCTTTTTTTTACTTTAAAAAAATTAATTTTATTGGTATATTTTAGATACACATAATAATCACATTCATCATAATCTCTCTCTCTCTGTCTCTCTCTGTCCCTCTGCTACTGTCTGTCTGTCTATCTCTCTGTGTGTGTCTCTCTCTCTGGAAAACATTCTAGAATTAAGACCCTAGAGATCACTCAGTCCAGTACCATCAACTTTAAAGTTGGGTAGACCCAGCTTTGTATCCTGGTTATAGCACCTTATGCAAGTTACTTAAACCCGCTGTGTCTCAGTTGCCTCATCTGTAAAATGGCCTTTCAGATACCTACCTGATAGGACTGGTGTGAGAACTGAAGGAACTAATGCTTGCAAACTCCTTCACTCAGTGCCTAGCGCACAGTTTATGCCCCCAAAATGTTCCATGTTATTATCATTCAACCAGCCTCTCCAATTCATCAACAAGGAAACTAAATTCAAAGAAAAGTGTTTCATCTACAGTCAGATGGCCAGTTAGTGGCTAAGCCAAGACTGGATCCGGATGTCCCTTCTGTTAGAGTTTTTTGACACAATAGAGAAACAAAAGGAAAAAGAAGGTGAAAGTGGCCTTTTTATTTGAGGACGCGGAGAGGAGAGGAGCCCACAACCCGCAGGGGTTTGGCCTTCTCCTCCAACCAGATACAGAGAGGCAGAGGGTTTTATAACCTCTGATCGGAAGTGGCGCATGGGGTGGGCATTGATGACGTGCGAGGAACTGATTGGAATTTTCTTCATGCGCAACCAGGAAAGTAACAATTTGGGCCAAAGGGGAAGAAGGAGGGAGCGGTCATTGGGGTAAGTGTTCCCACTTTGCCCTTCCGCCATGTTAGACCATCACCGTAATTGTACAGTAATTTATACTAGGGCAAGAACCTTTCACCTTCCCAGGTCTTATTTATTTATTTATTTATTTATTTATTTATTTTTTGCTGAGCCACATACAGTATGGTGGATTTTCCTTCCTTCACCAACTCCAACCAGAAAGAGACTGAACATTTTCATTCAGAGCTGATGCTATGACCAGACCTAGGGCCAAGAGCGCCCTGCAGTCCCAGCTTCCCTGTCACCAGGAGCCACAGCAACACACTGTCCTGCATTATCTCCCCATCAATTACTTCTGAGCATTCTGTCTTCAGCACTACCAAGGGCCTGATATAGCTGGTTTCCACAGGGCTCTAAACAGCTATCCACTTATCTTAATTCGCCTCCTATAAGGTGAAGCAGAAAGAAGTTGATTACATACTGCCACCATCAATAACTTTCACCTCCTATCCACCTTCCTGAAGGTGTCTCTCCCCAAAGCCCCTCTCCCAACACCAAGATTCTGGGTCTTTGCCTATACTGTGCCCTACATTCGCCCCAAACTATCTTCCCTCTTCCTTTCTTGAAAGCTGCACCCACACCATCGCACACAAGCCCAGAGGCGTTTGGTCCCCAGAGAGTGGTCACATCCTCCACAGCAATTTTCAGTTGCAGCCTGGGAGGGCCCAGTAATCAGCATCCAGGGCAGGTGTAGCCCCTGGCATTCCCAGACAGGGCACGATCCATTATTAATTCTGATAAATGTCCCCAGGCACCCGCTCCTAACCCTTGTCAGACCTTCCAAAATCCAGCCAAGCCCTGGACTTCCTAGAAGACAGAATGTGCTGTGTCTACTCCACCAAGCCAGGTGGCTCCAGTTTGACCAATCAGTTTTTCCAAGCCTGGATTTGTCAAATCCTCAACTCCCAGGGAACGGATGTTAGAGGGAAGTCGGGAGAGGACTGGGAGGCAGGGAAGGAGGGAGGGCTCTGATCTGCCCTTCACCTGCTCAGAGACAAGGATGCTACAATTCTGTAGTGGGAAGATTCAGGACGAGAGGCAAGGAGACCTGGAGCCTCAACCTAGCCCTACCATAAATGAACCACTCCGCCTCCCTGTGCCTCAGTTTCTTCATCTGCTGTGTAGGTTTGCTTGAGGATCTCTAAGAAGACTTCTAGCTCAAGCTTTTTCTAGTGATGATCTTCAGTCTCTGCAGCACATTGGAGTCTGTCGAGTACTTTCAGATACCTTATTTTGCATGTTTAATTTTCCTACACACCTGTTGTTGTAGGCCAGGTAACTGGCAGGTGACAAGGCTAACTGGTGTGAGGAAATCACAGCAGAGCTTAGTGCCGAAAAGAATGGTCTCACATCAGCCCCTCCCAACTTCCCCTTACCCTTCTGGGGTGGACAGACCTGTGTCCCCAGTGAAAGGTCAGAGAGATGGGCTCCAGGGAAAGGAATAAATGCTGAAGAGGCTTTGCTGCCTTGGAGGCAGGGTAAAAGGACTGGCTGTTCCTCTTCCTTACCAATTCTGGACCCAGAGGTTTGATTTAGCTCCACATTCTAAGTCTGCCTGCTCTTTGACCTTCAGATGCAGAAAGCAGAGGCCATAGCAGTTAGAAATCATCCAGAACACCAGCTGGCTGGGGCAGAGCTAAACCTAGACCTTGACCCCCTAATTCTTACTTCAGGCTTGTGCCCCCTGGAAGCATAGGCATATGTGACAGGGGCAGTGTCCTGTGCTGCTCTGGCTCAGAAAGGCTGATCAACCTGAGTCAGGGTAAGGACAGGGTTTTCCCGAGGGTGAGATAACTCAGTCCCAAGTCCCTTCCACCCCAGTCCTGTCCTTGGCCCCACTTGCCAGCTGAAGGTCCTGCTGGGCTCAGGCACTATTTGTGGGCTGCCCTGTATTTCCCAAAATGCACATGGTGAAGTCCTAACCTCCAGCACCTCAACATGTGACCCTTTCTAGAGTTAGGGTCTTTGAAAAGGCATTGAGATTAAATGAGGTCCTTAGGAGTGTTAGCCCAACATGGTGAGTGTCCTTAGAAAGGGAGGGGAAGAAGACGCAGTTACACACAGTAGGATCAGGGGAAGATGTGGAGGGGCCTCTGAAACAACCGGCATTCACGCACCTTCATCCGGGACTTCCAGCATTCGCGATGAGGAGAAAGCGAATGCCGCTGAAGCCGCGCAGCCTGAGGCGCCTCCTCTCAGCAGCCCTGGAAAACCAGCAGGGACCCTCGCAGCAGCCCCGTCCCCTTGCTGGCCCTCAGTGTATACTGGGGAGCTAAGCCAAAACTTTTTGGGTCCCAAAATGTTCAGTAGATTCCTAAAAAGGTGAGAAATCCCCAGACCTTTGATGCCTCTGTGCCCCCCACACAGCCCAGCCCCAAGTTCATCAAGTTCTTGGAATGGGGGAACTGTCCTCACAAATCCATAGCCAGTCTCCCCACTTCAGGGCTTTTGAGCCTGGCAGGTAACTGCTTCTCACCAGTGATGGATAGATAAGCTGCCTTTGGGGCAACAGAGGGGATGAAGAGAGAATGTGAAATACAGAAAAAACAGACCAGTTCATATCTCGAGTGACAATCCTGCCACACATATGACTTTTTGATTTCTGCTCCTCCAGAGTCTTCAGCTCTGCCACTTATGGGAGCAGTTTCACAGCAGTCTCTGAGCATCCTGGGACACATTGCTGCCACAGCCAATTAACACAGAGTGTAGGGTGCTGCAGACCCTGGGAGAAGCTGAGCCTGGGATCACATGGACTCCCAAGTTCCACCCCAGGCTGACACTAAAGTAGTGGAGGGGTGCAGGGTGGAGGAGGAATGGCTTGTTACATATGCTTGCTCTGGGCATGACTATTAACTCAAGCCTTATCATTGGGTCCACAGACTGGGCAGGGCAGGGCAGATCTAAGGGCCGGAAGAGTTGGTTCCCCTGCTCTGTGTGAAAGGAGAAAAGAGGAGGAAGACGGGTCTCAGCAGAGGGAGAAAAACTGCTGTTTGGACCACGATGAAAACGTTTCCGCTGGTATTGCTGGTGCTCCTGGAGCTGGGACAGGCCCTAGGAGTCCTTCACAGGTGAGGTGGTGTCCCCAGCCCTGTGCTCAACTGGGGGGACCCCCCCCAATGCAGGGCTGCCTGGGAGGAGAAAGTTGATGGGGAGGGAGAGAAGAGGAGAAGAAAGTGAGGGCCTGCATGATCCCTGGGAAGGTTTTCCAATGGCCACTGTGTGTGTGGCCTTAATCTCCAGTCCCTGGTTAGTCAACCCCTGGTTCCACCTGTAGTGAAAGCCCTGCCCAAGCCCCAGGTCACTACTCAGCTTGCAAAAGAGCAGGAGCCTGCAACTGTGGTTTGTAGTTCAAAAGCCTCACATAACTTCCCCTCAAATATAGCTGACCGTCACTGTCCCCAAGAGCTCTTCTGTCTCTTTAAATCAGCTCTTCAAAGGATTCAGGTAAAACTGCAGATCATTGAATCTCATACCTCAGAAGACCTCCCTCACAGAGTCCAGGAGGAGAGCCTTATCCACCCTGAGATTCCAGGAGTCTCCAGTGCTGAACGTCCTCTGGGCTGGGCTGAGGACTGAGAGGGGCCTTTCAGGTCCCCTCCAGGGTCATTCTCTAGTCACCCCAGAGTGAATGCAGTGGGAAGGGGGAGGGAGAGGTAGGCTGGGCTGCACCCCTCCTCACACAGGGCTTCGTCTACAGGGTGCCCCTCAGCAGACGTGAGTCCCTCCGGAAGAAGCTGCGAGCCCAGGGCCAACTCACTGAGCTCTGGAAATCCCAGAACTTGGACTTGGACCAGTGCTCCACCATCCAGAGTGCCGACGAGCCCCTCATCAACTATCTGGATGTGAGGCCTCCCGTGTGGGGACTGGGGAGAGGCGGGACAGGGAGAAAGGCTCGGCCTTAGCCACATCAGCGTCAGCGCCAAAGACCCTCGCAGATTCTGCTGCTTGGGTAATTCATATGGTCTGATCCCCAAGACCTCAGTGCAGAGAGCTCTCTGCAGGAGGAAAGGGGTGAAGGTGACAAGCACCCCTCAAGGAAGAGCCTGATTCTGCTCTCAGATGGGCAACTTACTGGTTCTGACACTAGGCAAAGAACCTGGCTTCTCCCAGTCCCCATTCCCTGATCTGTAAAATAGGTATGCTTCCCTTGTCTTGCTCATGATGTTATTAGGAAAATCAGGATAATGTGAGTAAAATCAAATCCAGTCACTAGGGGGCTTGACTTGAGTTCTCTCATGGCCCTCTCTCGGGTCCTCTTATGTTTTCTTTCCTAAGCTCTGTAAATTCCAGTTCACGGACCCCGGCTCTGGTCCTTGACATCTCCCTTGGACCCCTGCTGGACACCCTCCCCTCCTAACCACCCACACCCTCCTTCCCTTCTCCCTTCCCTGCAGATGGAATACTTTGGCACTATCTCCATCGGCTCCCCACCACAAAACTTCACTGTCATCTTCGACACTGGCTCCTCCAATCTCTGGGTTCCCTCTGTCTACTGCACCAGCCCAGCCTGCCGTAAGTAGGACCAGGAGACCCAGTGGGAAGTGATGTGGTCCATCCTGGGAGGTCAGGTCTTGTTCTGTGGGGTTGGGGGACTTGGGTTCCCAAAACTGGCCCTCCCTGCCACATCACCTTCCCTCCCCATCTCTGGATCTGCCGGGAGCAGCTTACTATCCAAATAGGGCTAGGTCAGGAAGAGAGATAATATTTGGCTGTTACACAAGGTAGCAACTTTCATAGTGGTCTGGATTAATAAGGGAAAATTAGCCACTGAAAAGAAAAATCTTTAAATTGATGACTCACTTCCTTCGGAACAGCCAAATGAATATAGGAGAAAGTTCCATTCGATTGAGTCTTTCTAGGCAGGTAGGTGGGTGGGATCCAGCTCAGACAATTCACCTCCTTCAAGGAGGCTTGGTGGCCTTTCTCCCGCAGAGCTGGGGCTTGTGGGGCACTATGGCATGAGTGTATCCATTTGGAAGTAATTCAGGGGTTTCAGTGAGGATTGGAAAAAGAAAAGCAGAAAGATGTCTTGTTCTGTAAAGTACAAATCCCAGAGCCAGAAGGTTTCTGGCAATCCTGAAGCTAGGTGTTCCCAAGGTTGGGCAGAGTTGGGAGTAATTTCCTGGAATGGTAATTGTTTACCCCCTCAGTTTCTTTGAAGTCAAGCTCTGACCCATACTGATGTCTGGAACTGCTTCTGGCGCCTGATAAATTGTGCTTATCTTGGTGTGCCTCATGAGGTCACTGCGGGCAATCAGGTTTGCCCAGGAACAACTATTTGGTCCCAGGTGGCCACACCTGTGGCTTGGGGGGAATGTGGCACCTCACTGGAGAGTGCCATTGTCAGCCTTTCCTGGGGTCCCCACTCAGTGTCAGGAACTGAAGGAAGAGACTGCATCTCTGGGGCAGGGATGAGGGCAGTGAGCTGCATCTTTGCTTTCCAGAGACGCATCCCGTGTTCCACCCTTCCCTGTCCAGCACCTACAGTGAGGTGGGGAATCCTTTCTCCATTCAGTATGGGACCGGGAGCTTGACCGGGATCATCGGAGCTGACCAAGTCTCTGTGAGTGTGACCTCTTTATCTTTTCTCCTTTGCCCAGAAGCTTAGGGCACTGAATACTGCTTGGAAGTCCTAAGGGGCAGTGTCAGATCGGCCTCAGGAAGGGGTAGGAAGAGGAGGTAGGGTTAGATTCTAGGGAAAGGGGAAGTAGCCACACCCCTTCCCAGATAGTGGCAAGGTATCTGTCTGCTCGGTGCGCCTGGCCCTACAGGGCTGGCTCAGGGATCTCCCACAGGAAGCACTGCCCTGTGCACAACACCTGTGGTAGGGCTGGTTCACCAGTCTTCAGGCACATAAGAAGGCAAGACCTGGAAAGATAAAGAAGTCCAAGGCACAGGGCAAGGACTCATCACTGAGGACTTGGTTAATAAAAGGTGGGGGCAGTGGGGGGTAAGGTAGGAAATAGAAGTCCAACCACAGCCATGAGGCAGAGTGCAGAGGTCAAAATAAGCACCCAAGGTCTTGTGAGCTGCTTCTTAAACTCTCTTTGACCAAAGGGCCAAGGGTTCCCGGGTCTCTAGAAATCAGATGATGTGAAAACAGAACCAAGAGAGTCCTGGTCCTCCTGGGGACCTCACACAGGTTTATGGGCTACAAGACATATGCAAGCCTTGGGGAAACTGAAGTGGATCTGCTCCCTGAAAGCATTACTCCTTGTTTTGGGGTCCTCCCAACTGGCAGGGCCCAACCTCCATCAACAACCTTTCAAAGTGGGTGAGGGTAGGATGCATTATTAGGTGAAAAAAAGCCAAAGCAGAAAAATACTTTGTATGTAAAGAATCATACATGCAAAATATACAGATAAAACAATACACATAGAGGAATGCTGTGTATGTGTATAAAAATACATTATACACGTATATGTAAAAGTACACATAACTCTTCAGAAGTCTACATTTTAAGATGATCACTGTAACGACTTCTGGAAAGCAGGGAAGGATCTGAAATTGGCATGGAAAGGGGAACCCAACCTTGCACTCTGTCACGGGGTTGGCATGGGAGGGCAGCCACACCCTCAGCAATTCCAGCTTCAGGATTTTCCTCTTTTAGTGTTTCTGGCTCCAGGGCCAGATGCATGCTGCAGGACACCCCTCATCATTGATGTTGGAGGTTTGGGCTGTTAGAGAACAATGGAGGCCCCCATTTACCCTCACAGGTTCCAATTTACCCTTCTCCCACTTGATATCTGTCTTCTCTTTCTGCTGCCAAAACTGTAGACCGCAGGCTGCAGTTACAGGTGAGAAGCTACATTCCTTAATACAGTGTGTCACTGACACTATGATTATAGATAGTCAGTGATGTAGAATACAAACTCCTATACATAAAACTTGCCAAAATTTGTGGATGCTGTCCTAAAGTGACAATTAAAAGCTGAAATGCCTATAATAGAAAAATTAATGATTTAAGCATCTATTTCAAACAACAAATAAATAAAATCGCTAACAAAAAACATTAAACTAAACCCTGGAAAACTACAAGGAAAGGTGTAACAAAGTGGGGGAAAAACAGCATCAATGAACTAGGAAAGTTATACTACAAAGAAAACCAATAAAACCCAAAATTAACTCATTGCAAAGAATAATAAAATTGATAAATCTCTAGTATGACTAGTTAAGAAAAATGAAAGAAAGTACAACTTAACAATATTAGCAATGAAAAGAGGATATTACTTCCAGACAGTAAAATAAAAGAATATCAAGAAGAGTTTATACTGATGAATTTTAAAATTAAAAGAATAGAGAAATATCTTGAGAAATGTTATATCAGAACTGACATAAGAAAAAAAAGATAATATAAATAGTCCAGTGCCTATTGTAAATATTGATTGTTGTTTTATATATTTCTCCAAAGAAAACTCCAGACCAGGTAGCCTCACTGGCAAATTGTTCTAAACATTTAGAAAAGAAGTAACATCAGTCTTATAACTTTCTTCCAGAGAATCAATAAATAAAGAACATTCCATAACCCATTTTATAAAGCATAACTTTAATAATGAAACCTGAAAAAGGTAGGAATTAGGGATTCTCTCTCTTATGAACGTAGATACCAAAGTTCTAAAGAAAATATGTACTATCAAATAAAATCTTGTGATGTACAAAAGGATAATACATTTCAACTAAGAGTCATTTCTTCCTAAGAATTTATCATCTAAGAAAATAAAAATAAAAGTCATACGATAATCTCCACTGGTAAAATTCAACATCTGTTCATGACTTTAAATAAACAAACTAGGAATAAAAAATAAGTTGCGTAATCTGGCTTTTTAAAAAACCTACAAAAAGCCCACAGCAAACTTTATGCTTAATGGTGAATTGTTGAGAGTCTTTTCTCTGAGGTCAAGGATGAGACAAGAATGTTCATTCTTCTTATTTTTATTCAATTTTGTACTTAAGATTCTAGCCAGTGCAATAAGACAAGAAAAAATAAATTGAAGGCATTAAAATTGGGATAGAATGAAAACACCTTCATTAACATACAAAAAATTCTATCTGTTAAAAAATGTTTTAAAAACTACAGACAGCATACAGGGATTATTATTAAGTAAATTTAGTAGAGTTGCTGAGGTCAACATATAAAAATCATCTGAATTTCTATGTGACAGGAAAAATAGAAAGCAGATTTTTAGTGACTGTATTTATACCATCAAAAATATCAGCTAAGCAGGGAATGGTGGCCTAGGCCTGTAATCCCAGAACTCTGGGAGGCTAAAGCAGGAAGATCTCAAATTCATGCCCAGCCTGGGCAGTTTAGTAAAATTCTCTCTCAAAAACTAAAAAGGGTTGGGGATGTAGCTCAGTGTGAAAGCCTTGGAAAGTTTTTACCATGAAAAAACAGCAACTATCTTGAAGTAAATTTAACAATATATATGCAAGACCTCCATTCTATAATCTGTGAAACATTACTGAATATTAAAAGATCTACATAAATGGAAAGATAAATCATGCTTGTAGATTAAATGACTCAGTTTTATAAAGAAGTAAAAAAAATTTTCAAAATGTTCTATAGATGCAATATAACCTCAATCATAACACACCAACTGAAACAATGGCACTTTTTGTGAGTAGTTAACAAGCTGATTCTAATATGTATATGGATGTAAGGCAATACAGCAAGATAATCTTGATGAAGGAAAACACTGACAAATATTAACACTTATTTAAAGCTGCACTTAGTGTTAGTGAGGATACAGAGCAATCAGAACTCTCAAATCATTGATAGTAGAAACATCAATGGGTACCACTGTTTTGGAAAACTCTATAATACAGTTACTTAGTAGAACATGTATATACCCTATGATCTTCAGTGTTACTCCTAGGCATATGCCCAACAGAAATCACACATGTTTCCATCAGATGAAATGCATTAGTAACACTGTTAGTACTAGTCAATCCTAGGAAACAACTGAAATATCCATGAATAGTAGAATTGGGGAAACTGTGGTGATATGTTCTTACCATTGAAAAGTAAAGTGAAAATGAACAAATTACAGCAGCATTCAATGCTGAGTGATAAAAACTGAATATCAACATCATACTGGATGACTCAACTCTTATAAAATTAAAAGCAGGGAGAACTAATATATGCTATTAGAAGTCAGGAGGGCGGTACTCTTGGGAAGGGAAGCAATGACTGACTGACAGAGTGTATGAAGGGACTCTGTGGTTAGGGATGTCTTGTTTCTTGGTTTTGGAACTAGGTTACATGAGTGTGTGATAAAGTATCGAACTATATACTTACAATTTCTGTATTGCCTTTAGTTCCTTTAAATTTAGATAAAGGAATGAAGAGGGTGGGAATTTGGCAACAATCGTTGTACCTGTTTAATCAGGAAAAGTTGAGGAAGGAAAAATTAGCAACAGGAAAGAGGGATAGGACAGGAATCTGAGACCCTCTGCCAGGTCCTCCCATTTAATCCTCCTGTGGGCCTTTTCCATCAGGTGGAAGGACTCACTGTGGTTGGCCAGCAATTTGGAGAAAGTGTGAAAGAACCAGGCAAGACCTTCGTCCATGCAGAGTTTGATGGAATTCTGGGCCTGGGGTATCCCTCCTTGGCTGCTGGAGGGGTGACCCCTGTGTTTGACAACATGATGGCCCAGAACCTGGTGGCTCTGCCAATGTTTTCTGTCTACATGAGCAGGTAAGTCCTGCTGAGCCCATCAGGTCAGGCTGCTGAAGACTCCCGGGAGACAATGTCAGACAACAAACTTAGTCATCAAAGATCAGATTTGGATCTCTTGCTTGGCCCGTTACCAGCTGTGTGATCCTGGGCATGGTATCTGCCCCATAAAGTCGTTGTGATAAATATTTTGTAAACCCTAGCACAATGGGTTGAATTTCTTGTGAATTTTGAGGGCATGGTATCTGCCCCATAAAGTTGTTGTGATAAATATTTTGTAAACTCTAGCACAATGGGTTGAATTTCTTGATCCCTGGAATTGGCTACTGATTTATGCAATTGATGTCAAACTTTTATTGTACCTTGAGCATGATGGCAGACACTGGGACACAAAGAAACAAGAACAGTTCACACAGTTGGGGGAGGCAGGAAAAATTATGAAGCAAGCTGACAGTAAAATAATTATGTACTAATGGATGGATAAACAAAATGTGGTATATCCTTACCATGGAATATCATTCAGTCTTGAAAAGGAAAGAAATTCTGATACATGCTAGAACATGGATTACATTTGAGGGCATTATGCTGAGTGAAATAAGCCAGTCACAAAAAGACAGATAATATATGATTGCACTTTTATGTGGTACCTCAAGTAATCAAATTCACAAAGGCAGAAAGTACAATGGTGGTTGCCAGGGACTAGTGGAAGAGGGAGAAAGGGTTCTTGTTTAATGGGTATATAAAGTCTCAGTTCTGCAAAATACAAAAGTCCTAGAGACTGGCTTTCCAACAATGTGAGTGCTCTTAGCACTTCTGAGCTATACACTCAAAATTAGTTGACAGTAACTTCTATATTGTGTGCATATTGCCACAAATTACAAAAATGGTTACACATAGAAGTTGAAAAAATCTTGGGAAAGATCTAGGTATGACCTACCTACTTCAAGGTACCTTGCCTAGGATCCATGGCAGATCACCTCATTTTCCTCTCTATCCTAGAAGGAGACCTCGTATCTCTCAGTCCCTTTCTCAGAAAGGCCTGGCTTGAGTTCACCTCTGATGGGCCAAGCCCGTTAGCCCTGTCCCGCCCCCACAGTATGATCCTGAAGTCTCTCTCTTGAGCTGTGCTGTGTCTCACACGGCTGTGGCAGAGACCAAGCCTGGCAGCTCTGGAGATGAGGCAGGGCTTCTCCTTCTCTCCGGCCTGTTTGGAAGCTCAAGCTGTGATTTGCAATAGCAAGGGCTTTGCAATCACCCTGGCCCCAGTTTAAGTCCTATGACTTAAATGGCTTCATCTCCCTGAGTCTGTTTCCTCAGATGGACCCTAGGTTGAGATGAGAGTTAAATAACATGACATAGGTAAAATTCATATCACGATGTCTGGTACAAAGGTCATTAACTAATGTTCGTTCCTTCCCCCTTTTCCTCTCGAAAACCTAAAATTCCTACAAATATTCAGTTCAGCCCTCCATTACCATCCTGCCTGGGATGGCACTGAGTTTTGTATTTTTCTGACCCTTTTCCTTGAGAAAATGAATTTGTTTTATATCCTATTTTCCCAGAATAGTGTTAAGTGCCATAACATAAGAAATCAGTACCAATAAAAATCAGTCACTATTCAAGTTCCAATAAGTCAGGTTGCATTCAAAGTAGCTTCTTTGTCATGACACAAAGGAGTGAATAATATGGAAACCCCAACTCCACCCCCACTATAAGGGGGCAGATATTCTGGGGAAATGCATCTTTGGAGAGGAGCTTCAAATCACACAGTGTGTGCACACCCAGTATGGTCCTGGCCTCAACTCTGTACGGCTTCCATGTGTCTAGACTCTTGGTCTCCATTTCCCACCTCCATAACCCTTTTGTCCAAGAAGTAAAAGGACTTTCACAAATCACTGAGCAGAGCTCTAAGGGGCACACACTGGCCATGGTGGAAAAGCCACCAGGCTGGCTCCAATTTCCAGGTCTGCCCTGAAGCAGCAGCAAACTTTGGGCAAGTGGTATAAGCAGACCTTCATAGTGCCAGGTGGGATGTATCAATGGACAGTTTTATCCCCCTCAACTACTAAGTCAGCTGGAGAAGTTAATACTTGGGCCAAAGTGCAGTGGTTGGAAGTCCTAGTGGGCAAGACCAGGCTGATGTTTCTGCCTTATCTACCTGGTATGGTAAGATAAGGCTGGTATGAGTGCCCAAACCGTGGAGCAAGGGGTCCTAGCTAAGGCTACCTGAGCCTTTCGAACGGCTGCTTGTTTACAACGTGCCTTTCCATGCAGTAACCCAGGTGGCTCAGGCGGCGAACTGACCTTTGGAGGCTATGACCCCTCCCATTTCTCGGGGAGCCTGAATTGGGTCCCAGTCACCAAGCAGGCCTACTGGCAGATTGCCCTGGATGGGTGAGTATCTTGCATGAAACAATTCGATAGAAGAACTCTCAAAAACTCCCAAGCTCAAACTGGAGTCAGAGGGTGATGCTGCTGGTCCCTAGGAACAGACACCAGGCCCTTCCTGTGTGGGTTGGAGGTGGAGGTGCCAAATAAAGGAGCAGAAAGGGCACAGGTGACCAGGCGACTTTGTGCATGTGGTCATCTCTACTGCAGACAATGAACAGCGACATGCAGCCTGCTGCCCTTCAATCATCCAACGTTAAACAAACACACATTGCAAGCTCTGAGCCACATGGGAATGTGGAGGTTGATTCGACTCAGATTTTGCTCTCATGAGTCTCATATAGAAGACGAGGCATGCGCACAAATTGCTGTCACATGAAGTGAAAGTAATCAGTGCCCCTACGAAGGAGCCACCAAAGGACAAGACTGCTTCTATCTGAGGACCCCTGAAGGGTTCCGTGGAAGCGAGGCCTTGAAACTGAGCCGTGGGACAGAGCAGTTGGGGAAGTGGAACCAGATGCTCACCTCATACCTATAGCACTGAGCTAGACAGTGCAGGAATTCAAAGACGGGTGCTTCAAGTTTCAATTCCTGCAAGGCACCAAGCATTTAGGATAAAAGTCAAAGGTTTCAGAGCTCACTGGCTTATGAGGGCTTTTTAGACCGCAAGGATTTACCCACGTAGGGGTCATGACATCATTTTAGGGATACTGACCTTCATTTTTCAACAAAAGGAATCAGCAGGGAATATCAGTGTGTATTTCCTGAGAGAGAAAGAGGGAGACAGAGACAGAGACAGAGACAGAGAACTGTGTCAAAAAGTAATTATATTTCATATAACGGATCTCAAAAAACATTGGAGAAATATTTATGTGGTCGGAGAGACTTGGTAACAGACATCATTAATGTGATGTGCCAGGAGTTCCCCCTTCGGAGCCTGATGGGGAGCAGAATTGCCAGGAACCCCAAGGAAGGGAAGTTGACAACAATTCCTTTGCTCTCAGAATCCAGGTAGGGGACAGCATGATGTTCTGCTCTGAGGGCTGCCAGGCCATTGTGGACACAGGGACCTCCCTCATCACTGGCCCTCCTGGAAAGATCAAGCAGCTGCAGGAAGCTCTTGGGGCCACATATGTGGATGGAGAAGTAAGTACCTGCCCGGGCCAGGGAGGGGATGCGAGCAGGAGACCCCAGGCTGTTCTTGGGAGCCTCTAAGTGAACCCCCATGTTCTGCTTTAGTATTCTGTGGAGTGTGCCAACCTCAACATGATGCTGGATGTAACTTTCATCATCAACGGGGTCCCCTACACGCTCAACCCAACCGCCTACACCCTGCCGGTAAGCTGTTTCCTTATCAGTATGTCAAGGGCCTTCCCCATGCCCGTCGCTTCCCCTTTTCAAACAGTCGCCCACACTGACAGCTGTGTTTGCCTGAGCCGACCCCCCACCTCGTCCTGCGCTGGTGGCGTGACATTCCCTCCAAGAGGGACACTGCTGCCCATGGTGGAAAAAAAGCCACTGGGCTGTCTCCAGTTTCCAGTTCTGCCCTGGAGCAGCAGCGAACTTTGGGCAAGTGGTATAAGGAAGTTTTCACAGTATCATGTGGGAAGTTATCAGTGGACAGTTTTTATCTCCTCCACCACCAGGTCCAGCTGGAGATTCTATGGGCCCATTTGCTAGATGAGAGTATGGAGAGTTAGCAAGTTAAGTAAATGGCTCAGGATCTGAGCTGCTTGGGGAGGGGTACGGGATAGGGTAATACTTCTCATAACACATGAATTCACATTCCTCCTCAAGCAAGCAAATGTCTTTTATTGCAGTAAATTGTCAAGATTGGAGGCTGAGGTGGAAAGGCAATTCCTGGGCATTTTGGAAACTTACGGTCATTTCACACCACCATTGGCCTAGATTTTCAGTATTGCAATTCTTTGGCAACACATTTTTCCAAGAGTCACCCTCGCACTGGGGTATCTGTGCCAGAATACAGAGGTTGAGGTTCAGAACAAAGGCCTTATCCCTGTGTCTTGAATGTCTCTAACTCCTTCTCAAAGCTCCTCGTATAAACAATCAGTCCAAGTAAATGCAAATGTTTGCTTTAAAATACATCTTCATGGTGACCCCCTTAAGCTCTGGCAACAAAGGAAATGTGGGTTTCCTCAGTCCATGAAGGATGCTGTAGAATCTGTGAATTTTGGGTCCTTTGTCATTTCCAACTCCCACCCCAATCAGCAACTTCAAATTTCAAATGATTGCTGCAAAGACCACACCTCTCTTGTAGATTCCAAGTCTTTGCCAAACTAAAAAACAAGACCAGGGGATCCTCTTCTCTCAGAACAATGGAAACCAACTTGCCTTGTATCTAAGAGGGTTCAATCAAATAATTCTTCCCAGAATATCAAGAAACTGTAGCAGTGGTTACCACTTACAGAGCAGCTTCTCTCCTGAAGCTGAGCATGGTGACACACACCTGTACTTCTAGCATTCTGGGAGGCTGAGGCAGGAAGATCACAAGTGTAAGCCCAGGCTGGGCAATTTAGTGACTTAGGGAGACCCTGTCTCAAAATAAAAAATGAAAAGGGCTGAAGATGTAGCTGAGTGCAAGCATCCTAGGTTCAATACCCAGAATCAGGAAAAAAAAAAAAAAAAAAAAAACTCGACCTGAGCTTTGCTAGGATCTAAGGAAGCCAGAATTTAGGTCCAGGTTTCCTTTTTCTCTTCCAGCCCTGCAGTAACATTTCAGTTTTCCCAATTGTGAAAAGATGTTTGGGGCAGGGGTTAACAGATGGACAGTTCTCAGGATCACAGAACACAGCTGATGAACTTGTGCAAGCAATGCTTTATCGAGGAAACTGGGGCAAGAAGGGATGAAGCAGGCTGAAGAACCCACCAGCCAAAATACCAGCCGGGCAAGGCTGTTCAGTGCCAGCCACCCCAACGCTCAGGACAGCCTCTGCTAGGTGGCACTCTGTCCTTCTTCCCCACATGCCTCTTACACCCTTCTCTCGACCCCCAGGACTTCGTGGATGGGATGCAGATCTGCAGCACTGGCTTTCAAGGACTTGAAATTCAGCCTCCAGCTGGGCCCCTCTGGATCCTGGGGGATGTCTTCATCCGACAGTTCTACGCCGTCTTCGACCGTGGGAATAACCGCGTGGGGCTGGCCCCGGCAGTCCCCTGAGTAGGGTTTTGTGTCCCTGTCACCTGCCACTTCTTGGGCCTATTGGGTTGGGGCATTCTTTACTCTAAAAAACGTCATTTTCAGTAGAATGCAGACATTCCCAGAGTTGCAACTTGAGTCTGGACCAAACAGACCATGGCAACGCACACACACAAGCTCACACATGCGCGTCTCCTCTGTCACCATCATAATGGAAGGATTCAGTTGTATTTTCATATTCTTGATTGCTTTTGCTGATTTGTTTACCATGAAAATCTCCAAATGTATATTTGCAGAGGCGGCAATAAATCCCTGACCACTCCAGCCAGCTTTTGCACTCCACACTCATGTGGGTAGCCTCCCTTTTTGTACACTACTACCCACTTCCCTCTCCCGCTGCATATACCTGGGTTATTTTGAGGCATATTCAAGAATCATGTCATTTTATCCATAAATATTCCTAACATCCTTGAATAGACAGTCAGAACCCAAGCACCTCCCACTGTCTCATAAGTGAGCAGCTCTTTTTACACCTGGCTAGTTTGTATCAGGGTTTAAACATGATCCAAAAGCTGCATGTATTTTAAATGTCTTGTAAACCTCTTTTCTTCTTTGGTGCTTATTGTATTCAGAATTTCATTGGTGTCATTTAACATGGGTCTTTGAACCTCTCTTTCTCATGAAGTGGTCATTAGATCTAGAGGTCTGAATTAGAGCCACAAATACATCATGGGTGGTGCTGGGTACTTACTGCTGGGTTCCCTCTATTGGCAGACTGATGCATGACTTTGGAGTTGCCAGCCTTCACCATCTACTACAGGTTTCCCTACAACATTCTACCTCGTGGTTCTAGCAGCTGGCGATGATCATTAACCATTGCTGAGACCCACACTGTGTTTCAGGGAATAACCAAGAAGTAATTACCTCTACTCAGGAGGGTGAGTCTCATCAAAGACAAAAGGGCCTTGAGTAAAAAGGATTTATAACTCTCCTTCTAGAACAAAATGCCCTAAGAGCCAAGGGGAGCTAAATGTTATGTCGCATCCCTGCAGGCTCTCTTCCTGGGCTCCTTTCTGCACAGGGGCCACCCTTGGTGTCGAATGATCAGTTTGAGCTACATGTTCAGAGGAGGCCTAGAGGACAAAAGTGATGTGAAAGTCACAGGGAGCCTGCTGAATGATGGAACAGGACGGTGACTTTGTCTTCACAACAGCCTGCCAGCTCTGTTACAAAAATGCTTCTACAACCTTGTTCCTTGCCCCCACCCCACCCACCCACACACACAGGCCTAGACATGGCTTTACACCAAGAGTATTTCAAGAATGTCCAAATGGATGCTCTGATCCTGGTCTTGCCTCCCTGCCAACACACCAGTGCTGGGCTGATTAATATTCTGGAAGCCTGGCTCCAATCCCAGGCTTCCCTGCTCTATCTGGGCTTCCCAGGTGTGCCCTGCTGTGAACCAAGTAACATCAAGCTGACAGAACTTTTGGGGTGCTCCAGAGCCTGGCCTCAATTTGACCCCTTCCTCCATTCCCATCCAGCCCACCCCAACCAAACTGCGCTTCTCACTTGTACACTGTACTCCCAGGGGTCCTTTTACGTTGCCCATTGGAGGAGCAGACAAGTCCCCAAAGTAGTCCCTCAATGAGCCTTAGGGTACTAGTGAAGAGATGTTAAATATAGTGCTGGAAGGACTAGATGAAAATCGCTGGCCTGTGGGATGCACTATGACGGTGGCCAGCAAGGACTTGGAGCCCAGCTGTGCACTCTGCCTTCTGCCACCCAGAGACTCAGCATCTCCTCTGCCCACCGTCGAGCACTATCCCTTAGCTGGAATCTGCTGTCTCTGATGTGCACCACACATCTGCACACGCTCATTGCCCCAGCTTCCTTGAGCTCCAGTTCAAATTCCCCCCTTCCCATAAGGGAAGCTCCTTACACCCCTTTACTTGTACCATCTTATTCCTACTGTTAAAACTCAGTTTCTATTTTTGAGTCCCCAGTGTCTGACCTACTTAGATTGTTGAATGAATGCACGTGTGATGGGGGACCTCAGGCTTCCTCCGCAGGGTGGAGGTTGGCTGCAGCTTGTGGTAGATGGAGGAAGTGGGGGCTGGAGCCTGTGACTTGGCTTCCAAAAGTGTTGGGGATAGTTCTGCAAATGTCCCCTGAAGGAACAAGTTTCAGAAGTAGTAAAGGCCAGCGATTTACTTCCTACACCCCAAAGGCCCCAGCAGTGCAGTCCCAGGACCACGTTACAGCTTTTGTTTCTCTCTCTCTCTCTCTCTCTCTCTCTCTCTCTCTCTCTCTCTCTCTGTGTCACACACACACACACACACAAGTGTTTATTTAAAACCTGGTCTCAGGAAAAAAAATAGAATATGGGGGTGAAATATCTAAAGGATAACAGTTTAAGAACAAATCAACTGTTATAAATCCGTTGTTATTTTGAGGGTGGATTAATGCACCCTTTTCCAAAAAATCAAATTAGAAAATTTTGGGTAAACATGTCCTGGAAGTTTTTCCAACTTCCCTGTATCCTGTCCAATATTATCCTTCATGGAATTTATTATGCCCTTGCTCCAGGCACACTTGCCAGCTGATACAAGGAAATGAGCATCAATTTTGGTTCCACGAAAAATTTCTTTGCAGGGCCTGTAGCTGGCAGTGGGAGTGGTTGAGGAAGGGGTTCAAGGTCACCCCCTTGCACTCGTGAACTGTATAGTCATTGGCCAGATCACACACAGTCACAGAGGAGGGGTTTTCCAGCCAACCGGGAAGACAGCTACACAAAGGGACAGGCCAGCAAGGAGACAGAAGCCAGCAAAGGAACGTGGGGGGCAGAAGGTGGCACCTAAGTCTTACCCACTAAGGGCACTCCTTGAGACCTGGTGATCTGCAGAACTTGGGCATGTCAGAGCACACTCCATCCCCCTTTCATCTGCCAAGCATAGTCATTACCCAAGGCATGGTTCCAGGCAACTCACAGAGATTCCTATATTAGCTTCCTGCTGACAGCAAGTTAAATTGCTGAAGTCTCCTGAGCACTTCAGCTGGAAGCTGAGAAGTTGTGAGAACTTGCCTCACATTGCACATGTATGGTGTGGTGTGGTGGCACGTGTGCATGCATGTGTGTGTGTGTGTGTGTGTGGTGCGGGTGTGTGGGTTTGTAATATGGGGTGTATGTGGCATGTGTGTAGTGTGGCTGGTGAAGGTGGATGTGTATGTGGAGTGTGTGTGTGTGTGGTATAGTGGGGTGTAAGGTATATGTGGTGTGCTTTGTGTGAGGATACATGTGGGGTGTGGGGTTTGTGGTATAGGCAGATGTTGGGGTGTATGTAGGTATGTGTTGGATGTATGAGTGGATAAAGTATTGGGGTGAGGACAAGTTGTGAGGACCAGAAGCTTTTCCTACCGGGCTGGTAGTGGGACCGAATCTACTACACATGGACTGAGAACTTCACAGGGCCCCTTTCCTGGGTGGCTTCCAGCAGGAGAACCAGCAGTTTCCTAAAAGTTTTATGGGGCCCTGTTACCCCACAGGCCCCCTAGCATGCCAGTCCCCACTTCAAGCCTTCCGTTTCTCACCCTCCTGGCCAGAGTCCCTATAAACCAAATTCTCTAGGAGCTCCAGACCCGGTCCGCTCAGAAACCCAGCTCTCCTGTTCCTCCCTAGCTCTGCCACCCACGCAGCTGAGGTCAGCCTGGCCCAGCCTCTTTTGCAACTTTCCCAAGTCTGTACACGGAGGCAGGGGAGGAAAACTCAGAGGGAAGTAGCCCGGCCACAGACTTGTAAGTTCTAAAGCCTTTCTCCTCTGGCCTGACTGGAACTGTTGCTCCAAGAAGAGGCTTCCGGACCCAGAGAGAACAGCCACCTGCCCGGGGAGGCCGAGTGCTGCTCAGCCACAGCTGTAAGTGCCCTGGAAGTTTGTCCTTATCCTTCTGTCTTCCCAGTAGCCCCCAGAGATCACCGTGTGCTTAGGGGACTGGAGTGGAGGCCAGTCGCAAGGAGGAGGCTTAGGATCTGGCAGCTTCTGGCAAGGTGGTGGGAAACGGCTACCCCGCCTGCCTGGGGAGCTGGGGCCCTGCTCGGGAATCCACAGGGCCCAGCAGTGCCTGGCAGGATGCAGCTGCAGCCACTCAGGCAAAAGACGGTGGTGCTACTGCAGGGCCTGCCAGAAGCTGGAGGGCCCCAGGAGGCTGGCATGTGGTGTCCCCATGCCACATGGACAAGATAGCTTACGGGGTGGAGCTCTGCGGGCCAAAGCACCTCATCTGGTAAAGGTGGGTCAGCAGAGAAGGAGATGATGACTCTTGTTCCAAATTTTAAATATTTCTCCTGGCATGCCAGGTGAGACAATGAACAGAACTACCTCTGGGATCTAGTCTCAGCTTGCCACTTACTAGCTCTTTGCTCAGGAAAGCCTTGGTCCATAGTGGCATTTTGTAAAGTACAGGTTCTCTATAATCTCAAGACATTATGTGTTGATAAAAATAATTCTCCATCAGGTAAATCCCACGGAGATAGTAACTGATCTGTATATTTAGTGCTAACACACAGTTGACATGTACCACTTTTGCTGAATGGATGGATGGATAGATGGATGAGTGGATGGGTGGATGGGTGGATGGGTGGGTGGGTGGATGGCTATTTATAAAAGGCTCTATCTTCTCAGCATACATTGGGCTTTTTGTGGAAATCCAGAGAGTATGAGGCACTGTCCTGGGCACAGACAGTGTGCTTGGGGAGACAAGACTAAATACTCCAGAGAGTTTAAGAAGAACGCTGCACCTCCTGAAACTGGAGCTATGGGTGCCCTTCCCAGAGGGAGCAGGTCTAGACCTGCTAGAGTTTGGGTGGGTGAGGCAAAATTGCTAATGCTCCTGGCAGGCAACAAGGCCTTGTACTCCCTTGTAGTCTCTTCCACCAACAAACTTGACTTTGCCAATGGCAAGTCTCATTATTTCTTTTAGGGTGGGTATATTTGCTATTTTCTAAAGTATGGGATGGGGAGGGGAGGTACAAAGATTGGGCAAGAGGCCAGGGAAGACCTGCTTCAGAGTTCTCACCTGCCCCTGCTCCAGTCTCCCTCCTGGCAGACACCCACCCCCAGTCAAACACAAACAAGGCAGAAGACTGTGCCTAGGTCCTGACGGGGGCTGGTGTAGTGAGAAAGAAGAGAAGTAGGAAGGTGAGCGCAGAGCAGCTCCAAGGACTAGACAGGGGCCCAAGCTGTGTTTCCTGGCAACCTTACAGGCTTTCTGCTCCACAGGAACAGAGCTACGTGGTAACTTTGGCCACTGGGGCCCTGGAAGTGCTGCCAGGCAAGAGATGGAGATGAGTAGGTCACATCTAGTGGGGACTGAGTTCTGCTCCAAGTGGGCCTGGGTGGCTAATGGCAGGTTCTGCATTCCAAGGCTGCCTGTCACGGCTTTAACCGTGGAGGATGAGTCAGCTTGGCCTCTAAGACGATGCCCTGCTTTGAATCATCTGAATCAGCTGAATGGGGAGGAAGAGGCTTAAAGCCAAGGGCACAGCCCAGGGCACAGCCCAGCCAAGAACAGAGCAGAGAGGACAGGGAAAACAACCTCAGCCATGGTCTGAAGTCTGCATGTGCCCCAGGAGCCAGCACGACACTGAGCCAGTCCAGCTACTCTGTTGTTGCCGCTGTGATTGAGACTCAGGTAGCAGACTCAGCAAAGCGCCTGCCCTTGTGGAAGTGACAGCAACGCTCTTTCAGAGGACGGAGCCCGGGGTGGTGAGCAGTCGGGGAGCTTACAGTTAAGGCTGAGGCAATGATCAGAAGAAAAGGCTCAAGTCAAACCCAAAAGGCAGGTGTGTGGCAGAGCAATTCTCGTGTGGCCCCCAAGAAAGGAAGAGGTACCCTGGGACAGGTGTGCCCCATTCTCCAGGGGTATGGTCAGATGGCTGGAACACAGGGTGCAAGGTGAGCCCGTGAGACCTTTGAGGTCCTCTCAGGCCTACACTGGTCCCACCTTGGTGGCTCGTAATCAACCATCCTGGGCAAATTACAGCCCAGAAGACGGCAAGCACTGCAAATTGGGTCTCCGGCCCCCAAACCCCTCTTTGCATCCCAGATGTTAAACATGTAAGCAGATCTTTCCCATCCTATAGAGCCTGTTGTGCTATAAAATACACCGCTTGCTGAGGAAACCACAATTGTGTCATCCTCTTTATTTGTAAGGTGTTGTCATAACCAAATAGCTCGCCTAACGTCATAACTGGCTCAAAAGCTCTGACCCCGAAACTCATGACCACTCAGTGGGACCTGCTTCTCTCTCCTGTCCCAGCCAAGTGACTCATCACAGCAGGAAATCACACTCCAGTGACTCGGGCTGCCACCCAAGCACACACTTTTGTAAAAGAGAGGTTGAGTCTTTATCTGGTATTTTTTAATTACAGAAATAATTTAGGCTCGTAGAACAATTTTTAAAGCCAAACATCCGTAAAATGAAAAAGATAGCTCTTAGCCCCTAATCTGCCTTCCCATAACTCTCTCGTCAATCCTATCATGTGCATCTACCCGTAATTTTCTGTGTATTCACAGGATAAACATATGTGTAATATAAAACACAGTTACACCCAAGGGATTGTTTGTTTTTGTGATTAGGATCATACTATAAAAATTGTTCAGTAAGTTTCTGTTTTTAGTTAAATGTGTATGTGTTTTTCCATTTTATCACTTGGTCTTTTTAAAACTGCTTAGTATTCCAGGGTATATTCATGGATTAGAATTTATGTAGCGAGTCTCACCAACAAATAGGTGTTCCCGTGGGGACCAGGGAAAAAGGTGTGCAGTCCTCATTCTAGCTTTGCAGGCAGACAGGAGAACCCAGTGAAGATCACAATCTGTTGCTGACCGCAGTGGTGTACACCTGTAATCCCAGCTATTCAGGAGGCTATGGAAGGAGGACTGCAAGTTCAAGTCCTGCCTGGGCAACAAAGTACAACTCCTCTCAAGGAAAGAAAAATGAAATAAGAGCTTGCTCGTGGGCCAGTTTTTTCCTCATTCTTCCTGCCCCTCTTTTGTTCAGATTCCCTTTCTAAGATACTGTATTGGTTTTTCAAGCTAAGTGAGTGCATTTACCCAAGCTTTTAGGAAACAGCTCCCTACTGCTTCCAGTGCCCTCCTAAGTGGGACCCTGCTAGGAGTTTCTGAGCCAAGTGTCCCTTGGTGGACTTCCGGGAGGGAGTGGAACTGTGACAACTTTGCAAAATACCAGCCTGGCTTAGCACCTTGAATTCCATCCTCCACATGGCTGGAGGGTGGAAAAGTGTGCTGAGAGAATGAATGAATTGATGCAAAATGTGTACAGCCCATCTAAGTCCTGCTTCCGCTCCAGGTTCCTTCCTCCTCCTCTTCCCTGAATCAATCACTGTCTCCATTCACAGGTGTCAGGGTCTGCTCGTGTCGCTCCCTCCTGCAGAAGCATCACCTCCTGCCTCATTTCTTCAGAGCACAGTTCTGTCAAATTCTACCATACTTTCTCTGTGTTCCAGGGCACCGTACCCTTCTTTGGTGTCACTCAGCCCCCTTACGATCCTCCTGATGACTCCCCACTGTGGGCCCTTATTTCCTTCATCATGGGCAGTCCCGGTGTCTAGCACAGGGCTTTGTGAAGTGTTCTTATCATGGCAGAATGGTGAGGCTGTGAGATGGTGCAAGTGTTCATTAGCTGGACTTAGCAGTTTCACAGTGTCTGTGTCCTGTATTTCAAATGAACGCGTTGAGGGCTTTGGGACAGGGATCGGGGTGGGCAGCTCAGTGGCCAGTGTTCACCCAGCATTTGCAAGTCCTAGGTTCCATCCCCAACATCAAAAAGAAAGAGAAAGAAGGCAAAGCAAATTCAATTTAAGATCACTTTATACTGAACTGTTTGCGGTGATAATATATATATAGTTTAGAATCTTTTGTTTTTCATTTACATCGCAGTGCATGAGCCCCAGGAACCTGTGTTACTATAAAATACTCAGAGGCACTGTTGTAATGACTACTTCCATTCATGTGCACTGGAATTTAAACACTTCTTTATTGCTGGATTTTTGCAAATGATACTGAGAAGAACATTCTGGAACTAGAGTCTGCATTTCTGGTCATTTCCATAGGACAATTCCTAGAAGTGGAGATCAGGAGCATTTTTAAGGCTCTGAACACTCGCTGCCAAGTAGCTTTCCAGCAACATGTACCAATTCCAGTGCTGCCAGCTGCAGCAGAGAGGAGCCTTTGACTCCACCACTGTAGCCACACCTCGTGCTGGGGGAGGGCGGAGCCTCTCAGGGCTCCAGGCAGTCCTGACAATGGGCCCTTGTCCTGCCCACCCCAGCTCCTCTTTCCAGCGCCCTCCACCCCTGGCTCCAGGCTTGACTGCCTGCAAGGCCTCTGTTCAGTCTCGTCCCGCCTTCTTGCCAAGTGCTGGCTCAGAGCAGCACTGGCGGCGTGCTGAGGGTGAGTGATTTTCTGGTCCTGTGGGATCACACCCTTGGGGAGCCCCCAGATAAGTCAGGGGAGGGCTGGTAAGAGTTTTTGACTCTTGTTCCTCCTTTGGAGACCAGCGTCTGTCCCCTCCCCACATCCCAGGTCCAGGGCAGAGATCTGCACAGTAAGAAAGACCAGCCCCAGTAACAATGGCCACAGGGACACTGGCCAGCATAGAGATCAATTCTGCTTCCCCACAGGCTCCGATCCCCTCCATGAATCCCCAGAAGAAGGTGGATTTGAAACTCATCATCGTCGGAGAACTTGGGTAAGCCAAGCTCAGCTTGTGGTGTGGGATCAGGAAACAACAGTGCCTGAGTACGGAAAGGGAGGCCGCCTCCCCTAGGTCCCTTTCTCATTTTGGGTGGCAGCAGAATTACATTCACCTCCAGGAAGGGAGCTCAGTTTCGAGAAAGAGACCAGCAGTGAACAGATAGTTTGGGCCCTGGCTCAGCAGCGCGGAGCTGTGTGAGTTCTGTGAGCTGGCCTGCAAGTCTCTGCCTTTCTGCTCCCTGCCACACCGGAGAGACCTGCTGCGGGATTTTCTAGCTCTCACCAAACCCAAGCACTTCTATTGGCTTCTACTTCTAGAAATTATTCCTTAGTCCCTTGTTCCTCTAAGTATGTCCCATGGGCCACGTATAACATCTGAATCTAGAATCTCAGGAAGGGGCAACCGTGTTAGGGACCTGGAAAGATTCTGAGAATGGTGTGGCCATACATGCTTGTGTGTTCACACACATCTTGGGTTTTGCCTCAGTGTGGGAAAGACCTCTCTCCTTCACCAATATGTGCACAAGACGTTTTACGGGGAATACCAGACCACACTGGGCGCCAGCATCCTCTCCAAGGTCATCACCCTGGACGACACCACTTTGAAACTACAGGTGAGCCATTCTCTCCCTGTCCCGTGTATGCACCTGAAAATCACCCACATTCCCTGCACACCCACCTACATAGCAAAGTGCAGCAGGAACGAGGGCGGGTCAAGCAGAGCCAGACAAACTTCAACTCGGTTCCACTCTTCTCTTCACTGAGACACAGCCACACCCATTTGTTTTCCTACTGTCTTTTGCACTATAATGGCAGAGGAAATGGATGGAACAGAGGCAACACAGCCTGCAAAGCCTATAATATTCACTATCTGGCTCTTTGCAGGGAGTTTCTGACTCATTGTGGAGCTGGGAGACATCAGGGTCCCTAGAAAACTTGCTGGTAGCTTTGGCCAAGTTCTGGCAGGATCCGTGTCTCCATATCTGTCAGATGAGAATAGCAATCCCTACCCTGATGACCCAAAGGCAAAATGAGAACTCCAGTGTGAAAGTGCTCACGGGATGTTAAATGACACTGCGGAAGTGTTGTGGTGGACCCAGGTGGTGTATCAGGCCTGGTGTGTGGAAGAACCTCACAAACCTGTACCCCAGCTTCCTGCTCCCCACCCCGAAAAGAAAGCTTGGGGCTACTCTAGCCTGACAGGCCTTCCCCCAGCCCTGCATCACAGTCCCCACGAGGCGGCTGCTCTTCCCCTCCAGATCTGGGACACAGGCGGTCAGGAGCGCTTCCGTTCCATGGTGTCCACCTTCTACAAAGGCTCTGATGGCTGCATCCTGGCTTTTGATGTCACTGATCTGGAATCCTTCGAAGCCCTGGAGGTCTGGCGGGGTGATATTCTAGCCAAGATGGAGCAGTCATACCCCATGGTGGTGCTGGGCAACAAAATCGATCTGGAAGACAGGAAGGTACTGCTTGCTCACTCATTCATTCATTCATTCATTCAACACATGGTATGTGAGCACCCACTGTTACTAGGCACCATGTGAGGTCTCACATATATGGAGCTGAGCTAGTCACAATCCTTACTTCAAGAATTCACAGGCTAGTAGTAGATACAGACTCTTTGAAAGACAGTTATGATACAACAAGTAAATGCAGCCCTCTACCTTGGAGATTCGGAGCCCTAGTAAAGAGGCACATAGTCAAGTCTAGAATATAGGACAGACTTCCTGCAAGAGGTGGGTTCCCAGCTGAAGGAACAGCATGATGTGAGCTGAGAAATGGGCGATTCTGTCTAGAGACAGGGCGTGGAGAAGTTGAGACTTAAAGAAGGCAGCAGTGGGGTGCGAAGGGTTTTGAATTCGAATAGTGTTTCTGCCTATAGTCAGAGGTCTACAGTTACAAATGCTTGGATCCATAAGTTCTCTGGGAAAGCAGTAATTTTTCTTATCAGCGTAAGCATAGTCCAGATCATCAGGTTAACCACTGGACAGCTGGTCCCTGAACAAAGCCAAAGATAGAACCCAAAAGAACTGTTTGACACAAGTTTTCTTAGTGTTTCGAATAGAGAAAGGTAATGGGGAACTGAATCATTGTGTTTGAGTTCAGTTTTCACAATGATTCAGAGAAAAGTCACAGGAGAACTGAGCATCACGGGGCAGGGCAGGTTGAAGGACGCTGGTGAGCGGGGAGGAGCGAGGGAGGCGCTTGCAAGTGCGCCGTTGACAGAAGGGGGCCTCCTGCTCCTAGGGAAGGGCCTTCCTGTTAGGTTTGGACTGAGGGGCCTGGGAAACAACTGCAGGTGACTGGATAGGACCTGCAGGCTGGGGGCTACATAAAAACAAAACTTGGAAAGAGAAGTCTAGGCTGGAAATAGGTAGCTAGACATCTTCACCTGCGTGGTCAGTTCAGGTTGGAAACACAGTGTCGATTCTCCAATTACAAATATCCAGCCTTGGGTATAACCCAGGTGCTACCTTCGTTCAAAGGCAAGTGTTGACCACATTTCCCCAGTGGGCAGCCACAGGTGGCACTCTTACAGCCACCCTCACACATTCGCCCTCCTCATCCCTGGTGTCAGATCTGTCTGCAGTCAAGCGGGAAGGAGACCTGATGGGGAAGCTGGGACAGTGCTGACTCACCTGTTGTCATCATGGACAGTTTTGTGCTCTCTGGGCCTGGCAGGGGGTGGCAAGCTCTTTCTTCTGTGTGCCACCTCTTTGGGTCCTTAAGAACCCTCCACCAGGGACACACCACTGAACCTTGCATGACGAGGGTCCTGCATTCTCTCTCTCTCCCTCTTCAATTCCTTACTTTTCAGCCATCCCACTGGGGGTCCCTACTTCAGGTCAGCCATCCCTCTGTTGGACACTGCCTCCTTCCCAAGGTGCTCCCCTGCCTTCTGGGTCCCCGGAAGAAAGTCTCTTCTCTCTCTTCCCATTGTCCCTCTCAGATCTCTTAGGTGAACACCCGGCACCAGACTCCTATGTCCACTGAACTCCAGGGCTTGTGTGTCAGTGGTCATCCTCCAAAACCATCTTGACTAGAGGCAAGATCTACCTGCTCCTCCTCTCAGAGGAGGCAAAGATAGTTGTACTTCAACACAACTTTCTCCTTCTCCAAAGGAATCCTTACTAATCATCCTTCTCAACCTCCTTTATATCCATGCTCATCTACGAGCCTCATCTAAGATTTCCTTGATCATGAGCATTTGGAAATATGTGGCTCACAAGAAGGTCTGTCCCTCGACCCACTTTATTATATCCGGCATCTATCAGACTGTAGTGCTTCCACCCAAACATCCATTTTAACATCTTATTTCATACATCTGTAGGTTGGAGGGTGGGAAGTTGAGGGGAATTCAAGACCAGGTCTGATTTTTTCTCAGTGAAATAAGAAGCACTGCTTTCTGGTGAGAGGAAAGAGACCAGATAGAAGGCATAGGAGTCATGGTGAGGCTTACTCTTGGGAGAAATAGGAGGAAGAGCTAATCAAAGACAAGGACAGGAATTGATGGGCAGCACCAAGGGCCCAGCAGGAGGGGAGATCATGAGGGTGGAGTTTGTGCTGTGTGCATCTTTCTCAGCCTTGTGTGAGACAAATGCCAGGAACAAGAGACCTGGGACTGAGGTTTGCTCAAGTCAGAAGAGCTGAAGGATGAGGCCAGAAGGGCTCAGAGAAGCTGCAGTGGGAAGGAGAGGGCTGAGGGTGGGGGTTGGGTGTGTCAGAAGTGGGTGAGCAGGGCAGGAGTGAGGATTGAACTGAAAGGTGAGAAGCCTGTGACCACAGAACAGGAGCAGGTTTAGTATTTACAGAGGTGTGGGTCTGGCTGAGGGAGGGTGAGGTGGAAGTGGAGGGACTGATGGCTGGGCAGGAACCCTGGGGCACCAGGAGCAGTGCCAGCTTTGTGTTGAGGGGAAGAGGAAGCCATACCAGATTGCAAGCCTCCCATGGACAAGGGCATTCCCGACAGGGCCAGAAGAACCAGTGATGACTCCCAGGAGCAGAGGGGTCCCCTGTAAGCTTCGGGGTGAGCTTTGTACAAAGAGCAGAAGAACAAAGGATTGAAAGAAATGAGGTGCAGGTGAACCAACCCCCTCTTTGGCATCTGGACTGAGGAGGGCATGGAAATAGTCCCAGTGGAGACGGCAAAATGTGGAACTGAGGCCCCAGCTAAAGCGAGGGGAAGAAGAGGAGACTTTCTGTGTCAACAGGTGAGGAAGTACTTTGTGATAATGAAATGAGGACATGGAAGTGGAGAGGAGGAAGTGGGTGAGGGAGAGTTCAGGGACTTCAATTCAGAGACCCAGCAAAGCAAAGTGGAGAGGGGAGGCTAGCAGCCCCGGCCTCAGATGGCTTTACCCTAGCACACACCCAGCAAGGGGTCTGCCCTCCTATAGCTGGCAGGTAGCGAGGAAATGGAGAAGTCGGGTTGAGAGGCAGATGGGGGCAGGGGGTGCTACCCACTTGCACAGAGCCGAGTGGGTGAGCTCCGAGGCTGTGGAAGGAATGCTTTCTCTTTGAGCCCCTCTGTGTTAGCTTTCTGTCACTGCAACAACAATACCTGAGATAATCAACTTACACGGAGGCAACAGTTCCTTTGGCTTATGGTTTCAGCCCACGGTCAGTGAGTCTCATTCTTTTGGACCTGCGGCAAGGCAGAACATCATGGCGCATAATCTTAAGTGAAATAAATCAGTCGTACAAGTTTAGGTACAGTATCACTTTGTCTCTCAGGTGTGCAAAGCCCAAAGGGTACATAAGGAACATAATGGAGGAGAGGCGCATGTTCAAATGGGAAGGGGAATATAGGAGGGAGAAGGGGAAAGAAAAGGAAGGAAAAGGGAGAAAAAAGAGAATGAAAGAGGAAAAAATGTAAGCAAAGCTTTTATAAGTGAAGAGGGGAAGAAGGGTTGAAGGGAGGCAAGGGAAATGGGAAAAATAATTAAGCTATACTAAGTACAGGTGCAAATTCTGTATAATGAATGCTATCATTATACATAACAAACATGTACTATTATTTAAAATTATTTAAAATTAAATAAAAAAAAGAAGAACATCATGGTAGGAATACATGTTGGAGGAGGCCACTCTCCTCACCTCACGGCAGCAGGAAGCAGAAGAAAGGAAAAAGAGTGGTCAGGTCAGATCCTCATCACCTCTTCAAGGGCACAACCATAAAGACCCAGCTTCCTTCTGCTGGGTTCCACACCTTAAAACTTCCCCCACTTCCCAATAGCCCAGCAGACTAGGGACCAAGCTTTAACACTTGAGTCTTTGGGGGACGTTTCAAACCGTAACACCTCAAACTGAGACGGATTCACACTAGCGTTCTGCCACTCCTCAGGCCACACCAGTTTCTTCCTCAGAGGGAAGAAACCCCAACATGAATTTCCTGAGATTGTTTGAGGCTTAAAGGAAATTATGTCATTGTTTTCTTCCTTATTATCTGTAAGGAAACAGGCTGGAAAACATGGCAGCTTTTCTTACATCATTAAAACAAAATAGATATTTTTAAATATATTGGTAGATTTGAGTAGATGAGAAAGTTCTAGGATGGGGTAGTGGTGATGGTTGTACAACAGTAGGAATATACTTAGTGACCCTGAATTATATGCTTTAAAACAGCAAAACTGTGAAATTATGTTATATGTATCTTACCACAATAAACACACCACACACAATGATTTTAAAGAAATTGTTGACCTAACCCTTTTAAAAAATATCCATATACTTCTGCAGAAGGTAGTTGTGGAAAAAATACAGTTTATTAGAAAGAACCGCTCTGCTAACACAGATGCTACAGGAATTTATTTATGGGATGTGAATTCTTTGCTCTATGCTCAGGGGGGTGATTTCTAATCCCCAGTTCATAGAATTGGATTATGTTTTCTAAAAATATTCTTTCATATTCTTAGTAAATGGTTTACTAATTAATATTAGATGTGCTAATTCTAACAAATATCTAATCAATCATTTGAAAGGTATGCAAGATGGAAAAACAAGCCGGGCGTGGTGGCGCACGCCTTTAATCCCAGCACTCGGGAGGCTGAGGTAGGCGGAGCGTTGTGAGTTCGAGGCCGGCTTGGGCTACAACGCGAGTGTAAGACCGGCCTGAGCTACATAGTGCGACCCTGCCTCAAAAAACCAGGGTCGGGAGTTTGGCTCAGTGCCTTAAGTGCCTGCCCTGGCAGGCGCGAGGTTGTGAGTTCAATCCCCGGTGCCGCAAAAAAAAAAACAAAAAGAAAGATGGAAAAACACCATAAATAAAATAATGCAAACTGGACTAATTTGTCAAATATTTGGTACCCAATGAATGACAAAAACTATAACAAAAACTTAATATTTAATAGCCTATTGTCCACCACAAGGAAAATTAATAGAAGTAATACTTCTTAAATGTTTGTGTGTCCCATATCCCAAGTACCACACCACACCTTGAGTTCGTTTTCTG
Organism: Dasyprocta punctata; assembly: GCA_004363535.1. NCBI lineage: Eukaryota > Metazoa > Chordata > Mammalia > Rodentia > Dasyproctidae > Dasyprocta > Dasyprocta punctata. Next base: position 53,125 of record RJWM01003528.1, on the reverse strand, counting down.
AGTCTGAACCTAAAAGCGTATTTGTACTTCATAAGATAAGATGATCTTAAAAATCATGAAACTCCAGCCAGAACCAGCAGAGAAACAGGAAAATGTTCTTTGGGTATCTTCCTTCCCAGGCCACCAGTCCCTGGCTAGGTGGGCATGGGGGAAAGGAAAAAGAATTTTTTGGTAGAATAATCCCAAATGAAATGTTTCAGTCATTCCTTTAAATGGAACCGAAAAAGAGCAGAGAAAATGAGATCCAAAGTCTGTCCTGGTTCAAAATAGGGACAGCTGAGCTCAGTGGCCATGTGCAGGCACAGCTCCTGAGCTGTCACCAGGCTATCCTGGGCACTAAGGTGGAAGAGACAGTGGACAATGGTGGTACTTGTTTTTATTTTTATCAGTCCATGTTTGCAGCACATAATGACTCCATGCTTAATGGGAAGTTGGTGCATGTACATAACACGATGGTCTCAAGGAGCATCCATTTTCCTATAAGTGACCCAAATTTATCTTTTTTATTAGCAGAATACTACTCCATCATGTGTAAATGCCACATTTTCTTCGCCCATTCATCTATGAATGGACATATAGGCCACTTCCACGATTTAGCTGTAATGAGTTGTGCTACTATAAATATGGATATGCATGGCTCACTACAATGTGATGTCTTTGACTCTTTGAGGAAGATACATAGAAGAGGAATGAGTATTTTTAGTTTTTTAGGAATCTCCATACTGATTTCCATAGTGATTGTACTAGCCTACATTTCCAACAATATAAAAGAGTTCCTTTTTCCTTACAACCTTACTAGCATTTGTTATTATTTGATTTCTTAATGATAGCCACTCTTCTTATAGTAAGATGGGATCTTTCTTTTTTCTTTCTTTCTTTCCTTTTTTCTTTCTTTCTTTTTCTTTTCTTTTCTTTTTTCTTTTTTTGTACTGGGAATTGAACTCAGGACCTTGTGCTTACAAGGCAGATATTGTAATCCCAAATATTGAGTGCGGTAATCAAATACTATAAACCTTATTTCAGTCTTCCTCACAATCCAAGAAGTTATATTTATAATCTCACAGAGATGTTATTGGAATCCGGCAAGATAATTCCAATCTACCACCTCTAATGCAACCCACGGCGAGAGTAAAGACACCAAGACATATTCAAAGTTAAGGGCAGCCAAGGGGTCCTGAGTCCAATCCCCGTGAGGATGTGTGGACAAAGGCCCTGACCCTAGGCCTCTCCCAGAATTTGTTATCTTGTGAAGAAGGGGGTGGCTCGAGGATGAGTGATAGTGAGGATGGCAGGAACTATGGGAACTACATGAGTAACTTGAGCTGGCTAGCCAGGTAGTGGGAAAAGCATCTCTGCAAAATGATATGCAGAAGGATCAATTTACATAATTCAATTAAGGTAGCAACTGTATTGCTTTTGGAGGCTGTTGCTTCAGTTTCTGTAAACTTTTGCACCCTGGGGACACATAGCCTCTTAATCTCGAGGCCCATACCCAGTTGACATTCCTGGAGCTGACTGGTTCTGCCACCCCGCTGTGCTCATATATTTTACAGAAAGCATTATGCAAGGAAACAGGAGACTGTCTGTCTGATGGCTTTAGAGATTACATACCAGTACCTGGCTAGCCACATTTGCAATGCTTAGAGCCAACTGAAGAGAGAAAGAAATACCATAGTCAGCTCTGTATATATCAGCATAAGGAAATAAGTCTCGCCGTAATCAAAGTTGCAGCAATTGTTCTTCATTCAAGGGGAGTCACTCAAATTGTCTCCCACAGGCAGATGCTTATGCCACTGAGGTATATCCCCAGCCCCCTCATTGTTGTTTTAATTTGCATTCCTCTAATGACCAGAGACATTGAACATTTTTTACATGTATTTATTAATCATTTATATTGAAACCCCTAGGAGGGTATCAGTCTAACCCAGTAATATGGCACACAGATGCAAAAGAAAGACAGAGAAAGTTCTGCAGTTGAGGAGCTCTGGGATGATCAGTGTTCTCTGTGGGACAAAAGGTCACAAGTCCAAAGTCTCATAGCTTTTATTGGTTTCAATTAGGAAGGTGGTTGGTGGTCCCGGCAGAGTGCTAGGGAAGAGAAACTTTGCAGGCATTGGCTATAAGGAGAAAAATAGAGCAATTTTGTTCCAGGCACAGAGGCTTTCCAATTAGCAATGCAACAGATAGCTTCATGTATGCAAGGCTGGTTCCTTCATTGCCAGGACAGTATAATTCTTTTTGAGTCCCATGGCCTCAGCTGAGATGTTATCTCATGTCTTAGCCCTGGAATCTCACAGGCTCTTGCTTGAGCCCCCATTTCAGCTATTTCAGAAGGCATGGGCAATTCTTACCCACATGCAGCAATAAGACACATTGGCATCTCGGCTGGACTCAATCACATTCTTTTAGCCAATTAAGGGAACATCTGGTTTAATACAGCCAGCTCTGCATAGCTCAGTGAATAGGGTTGAAGTAAAGATCAGGGAAAGATGAAGGCAAAGGGCTTCATTTCTCAGGAGAATACAGCTTGGTGGTCTCCCATAGTTTGTATTTTTTCTTCTGAAAAGTGTCTATTCATTTCAGTTGCCCATTCTTTATTGGATCTCTTATCTTGGGGATCTAACTTTTTGAGTGCTATATATATTCTAGTTGCTAGAATATATCTCCTCTTTCTGAGGAGTAGCTAGCAAATATTTTTCCCATTCTGTAGGTTGTCTCTTCATTCTATTGACTATTTCCTTTGCTGTGTTGAAGATTTTTAATTTGATATAATCCTGCTTCTTAATTTGGGATTGTTTGTGCAATTTGTTATTGTCTGTGCAGTTGAGATTCTATTCAGGAACCTATGTCAATGCCTTCAAAAGTTTTACCTATTTTATTTCCAACAGATCTTTGGTTCATTTAATATTTAGATCTTAATATTTAGATCTTTGGTCCATTTTTTATTTTAGTTTAATGTATGGTGAGAAATATGGGTCTAGGTTCAATCTTCTGCATGTGGATAGCCAGTTTTCTTAGCAGCACTTGTTAAAGAGGCTATCTTTCCTACAGTGTATATTTTTGGCCCTTTGTCAAAAATCAGATGGCTGAATGTGCCTGGGGTTGTTTCTGCATCCTCTGTTCTGTTCCACTGATCCACTTGTCTGTTTTTGTGCCAGTACCATTCTGAGATAAAGTCCTTCTGTATCTATTTTCTTCAGGGCTTTTATCAAGAACAGATGTTGGATTTTGTCAAAGTTTTTTCTGCATCTGTTGACACAATCCTGTGATTTTTGGCCTTGATTTTATTATGTGATGTAGTCCATTGATGTGATTTGCATATGTTGAACTATCCTTGGATTCTTGGGATGAGTCCTACTTGATCATTATGTATGATCTTTTCAGTGATTTGTTGCATTCTGGTTACCAGTGTCTTGTTGAAGATCTCTGCATTTATGTTCATTAAAGAGATCGGCCTGTACTTTTCTTTTTTAGTTGAGCCCTTTTGTGATTTTAGAATCAAGGTAATAATACTGATTTCCAGTACTGAATTTGGCAATACTCCTTCCCTTTGAATTTCATTAAAGAATTTGAAGCTGGGTGTGATGGCACAAGCCTGTAATCCCAGCACTCAGGAGGCTGAGACAGGAGGATCATTGCTAGTTTGAGACCAGTCTGGGCTACAAAGTGAGTTCAAGGCCAGCCCAAACTATATAGCAAGATCCTCTCTCAAAAAGACAAAAATAAATAAATAAATAAAGATAAAAGAATTCGAGGAATATTAACATTCAATCTTCCCTGAAATTCTTACGCAATTCAGTGGTGAACCCATCAGATCCTGAGTTTTTCTTAACTGCCAAGTTTTTAACTACTGCTTGATTTTAATGCCTATTAATGCATAATTCAGGGTTTTTCATATATTTTTGGATACAACTTGGTAATTCATATGTATCTAGAAATCTGTTCATTTCTTCTGGATTTTCCAGGTTATTGGAGTATAGTCTCTCAAAGCAGTTACTAATAATCTTCTAGATTTTGGTGGTATACATTATGATTTCACCTCTTCCATTTCTTTAACCCCTTCCATGTCTAATCGAATTGGTACAGATCTTTTCTTTCCCTTTTTTGGTAAGATTGGCTAAAGGTTTGTCTATCTTGTTTAGTCTTTCAAAGAGCCACTACTTTTATTCATTGATTCTTTGTAGAGTTCTTTTAGTCTCAATTTCATTAATTTCTAGTCTGACCTATAGTTTTTTTATTTCTGTTTTGAAATTGTACTGTTCTTATTTTTCTCAGTCTTTAGGTGCACTTTTATGTTATTTACTTAGGATCATTCTGTTTTTCTGATTTGGGCATTCACAGCTATAAACTTCCCTCTTGGTGTTTTCACTGTGTCTCGCAGACTTTAATATGTTGTACTGGCGTTGTTTGACTCTAGGAACTGTCTAATTTCTTCCTTGACTTCCTCTGTGACCTTTTGATTATTCAAGACTATATCGTTCAATCTTCATGTTTTTGCATAATTTCTGTGATTTCTTTTGCTGTTGATTTCTAGGTTCATTGCATTGTGATCTGATAATATCCATGCAATAATTGTGATTCTTTTGTATTGATTTAAGCATGCTTTATGGGCCAGTATGTGGTCTGTTTTGGAAGAAGTTCTGTGTGCTTCTGAGAAGAATTTGTATGCTATTGTTGAGTGTAACATTCGATAAATATATATTAAGTTTATCTGTTCAAAGATGTGACTCAACTCTAATATTTCTTTGTTGGTTTTTTGTCTAGTTGATCTGTGTATTTGTGATATTGAGATCCTCCACTCTAATTATGCTGATGTTTATCTGATCTTTTATGTCCGGCAGTATTTATTTCAGGAAGCTGGGTGCACCAGTGTTTGGGTGCACATTTACTTATAATTGTTATCTCTTCCTGTTGAGTTGTTCCATTCACCAATACATCCTGACCTCCTTTGCCTCTTCTGATCAGTTTCACTTGAAGTCCACTTTGTATGAAAATAGGATAGCTGGTTTTGGAGCTTCCATTACGTAGAATTTGTTTCCACCCTTTGGTTTTTAGCCTGTGAATTTCTTTTTGGATGAAATGTGTTTCTTTCATATAGTATATAATTTATCCTATATGCCAATCTATGTCTCATGACTGGGGAGTTGAGGCTATTCACATTGAGAGTTATCACTGAAACACATTGACCTATTTCTGTCATCACATTATTTTCCTGTTGCTGATTCCTTTTTTCCCCTTTGCTTAACTGTACCTGGTGTATTCATTCCATTAGACTTCTTGGCATTGTTGGTTCTATTGTCTCTCTAGGATATCTTGGAGAACTTTTTGGTGCACTGATTTGGTGGTCATGAATTTGTTAAGATGCTATCTGTTATGGAAAGACCTTATTTCTCCTTCAATTTTGAAAGGTAGTTTTATAGGATATTTTAGTCTGGGTTGAGTTGTTTTCTTGTAGGGCTCAAAACACCCCACTCCTAGTGGCTCTCCTAGTCATCAAGGTTTGTGTTGAGAAGGTTGCTGTAATTCTAGTGGGCTTAATTTTATAAAGGACTTGTAAAGATTCTGTCTTTGTGTTGAACTGCCAGAATTTTGACTATGATGTGTCATGCAGAAGTCCTTTTCTGAGTGTGGCTATTTGGGTTTCTATATGCCTTGCTTACCTGTATGTTAAATTTTTTCCCTATTCTTGAAAAGTTTTCTGCTATTATTTCTGTAAGCAAGGGTTTTTTATGCCATTTGTGCTGTCTTCTGATTTTTCACTAATTCTAATTAATTTTAGATTAATCTTCTTTGCATTGTCTAGCAGCTGTTGGATCCATTTTCCATATCCTCTTGTCTTTAAAGTATCTCTGAGGCCAGGCATGTAATTCCAGCATTTGAGAGGATGAGGCAGGAGGATCGCTATGAGTTTGAGGCCAACCTGAGCTACATAGTGAGTTCAAGAGCACACTGAACTACATGGTGAGATCCTGTCTCAAGAAACCAAAAAAACTAAAAAATAAAAATAAAAAGTCATAAAATTTCTCCAAGTCTGTGGTCACCTGCTTCAGTCCTATCTTCTTCAAACTCGTCACTTCTGCTACCCATATTTTAATAGACTTTTTTATCTCCTGTTTTTCTGTTTACGATCCTTTTTTGTGGATTTTTAATTCTTTGCTAAACTGGTCACTTATGCACTGCATACTTTTAACTCAACTAGCTTTTTTGGGGGGGTGGGGGGCTACCAGGGATTGAACTCATGACCTCGGGCTTGCCAGGCAGGCACTTGTACCGCTGAGCTAAACCCATGGCCCCAGCTAGCTTTTCATTAGTGTCTTCTGTGAGGTCACAAATCATTTCATTTATTAAGCCTATTATCTGTTTAGTTATATCATCCTTGAGCTCCCTGAGCACCTTCTTGATCTGTTGTTTTGCTTTGCTTTGCTTTGTTTTGCTTTGTCTCTCCTCATCACTTCATATAATTCAGCAGTTCAGCTTTTGTTTTTCTTACCATTGATGCCCTGCAGATCAACTTTGGGAAGGTTAGGAGTTTGGGGTTACATTTTTGTTGCCTTGCTTTCTCATATTTCTAGTGATGTGTGTGTGTCTATCTGTGTGTGTGTGTCTGTGTGTGTGTCTGTGTGTGTGTCTGTGTATGTGTCTGTTTGTGTTGAAAGTCTGAGTCAATCATAGTGGAAAGACTGTGTTGCTAGTATGACGTAGTACTTTTTAATCCCAGTAAGACGAATGTTCCCAGAACCTGTGGGAGCAATGGAAACGGTATGATAAGGGACAGTCCTTGATCTCCCCTTGCCTGTAATGTGTTCGGGGAGACTGATCCTTTCTCCAGCAGAAAAACTTTGGGTCCCTTAACTCAATTGAAATAATGCTTATGAAGTGCTCCATAGATGGTCATGTCCTCCTCCCCAAAATAAGTAATTAGACACCAGCCTCAGTGGTGCCCACCGTCTTTGGAAGTGATCCTAAGGGCTGCCTGAGCATTCGCTCACTCATCGTCCCAAACTGTGATCTGCCATCTGCATTTGAGATCACTCCATTCAGCGGACTCAAATGTGCCAAGTCAAAACCCAGAAAGGCCCAGAACCTGAGTTCAAGGTGCCTACAGCCTGATGGGAACAACAGAAAAGGAGGAGCAAGTTCTTACGTAGTGTCCTGCACCGAAGCTCTGCCCTCCTGTAGCTGTGTGACCTGGGGGACCCGTCTCTGGACCTCTCAGCGTTCTTGTCTATGGCTGACTACACCCATCTCATAGGGTTAGTGAGTGGGTTACATGAGTTAACACTTGCAGAAGTGTCAAACACAGGACCTGACCATAGGAGCAGCTTGTTAACTGTGTTAGGCCTCTCCCCTGGGGGAAGAGCGTCAGCAGGGGACTGAGTCTCTGCCAATGACAGCCTCCTGGGAGTGGGTCTGCTCAGCCAGTGGGGGTGCAAGGATTCTTCCTGCTCTTCTGATTGGTCCATGTCCCTTTGAAGGGAGTAAAGGAGGAGCTAATGCCAGGAAGAGACTCCTAGTTTAAGCCTCAGGAAGGCAGCACATGCATTGGCTCTAATTCTCCCAGGCTTGTGTCCAAATCCTGCTCAGCCCTGTATACTCTGAGCCATGGTTTTGATCCTCCAGGTTGCCTTCATCTGTAAAATGGGACTAACAGTCCCACCTCGTGGATGTGTAGTGAGGATTTAAGGGAGAATGTGAATAACATTTCACTGTGTGGAAGGTTCTCACAAAATGAGCAGTGGTGGTGATGGTAGCAATGGGAGGGGTGATGTCCCGGTCCATTTTGTTTCTGTAACAGAATACCTGAGACTAAGTAACTTATAAAGAATAGAGGTTTATTTGGGCTCATGGTTCTGGAGGCTGGGCAATGCAAGAGCCTCATGGTACTTCAACTCACAAAGGAAAGAGAAAGGGCAGTCGGGAGCACAGAGAGGAGGCAAAGGGGAGGGGTGTGTGCCAGGGCTCACCCTCACAGTGACCGATCCAGACCCTGGACAAAGGGTTTGCCCTGCTTTACCACCTCATCACCTCTCCAAGCCTCATCGCCTCTTAGCACTGTCACATTGGGGACCAATTTCAACACGAGGGGAGGGGGGACCGAGCACACTGGAGCCACAGTGGTGACCAGGCCGACGATGGCAGCGACAACACAGCAGCAGTGATGATTCCCCCTCCCCCCAGGTGCCCCCCGAGATGGCCCAAGGCTGGTGTGAAGAGAAGGATATGCCCTACTTTGAAGTCAGTGCCAAGAACGACATCAACGTAGCGCAAGCCTTCGAGGTGCTGGCCAGACAGGCTCTGTCGAGGGTGAGTGTGTGGCACTGGCCCCAGCTGGCACTGCCCCTGGGCTGGGGGACCTTGGGAGGGTCCAGGGGAGACAATACTGGCACAGGGTGGCACAGAGGAGCTCATCATCTTGGTGAGTTAGTCGCCGAGTGGGCTCAGCAGGTGTGGAACCACCGAGGCATGAAGTGCCTTAGAGTGCGGTGGTCAGCATCTGGATGGTTACAGACTCCACGGTGCAGCTACTGAAAACTCTGGCCCTGTGCCCCCGCAGGAGGTGCTGACATCCTCCAGTGAGAAAGAGGGGCCGGCCGTTGCCTACTGGCCAGGCTGCCCTGCCAGTGTGCACTCAGTGTGGCCCGAGTGCCCGGCCCTGTGCCGGTTCAGGGACCCTCAGTCTAGGAGGGAGACAGACAGGCCCAGTGGTTTCAGTACCGCTGCTGATGCAAGGAGAGTGGACAGGACTTGGTGATGGGACTGGAGGAGGGGGCACTGAGCCCCACCCTGTGGGGAAGGAGAGAATGAAGGCTGCTTGGACGCAGTAACAGGGGTGGTTTGGTTTGGTTTTATTTTGTTTCATTTCAGAGTACTGGGCATGGAACCTAGGCCTTCACACTGAGCTACCCCTCCAGCTCGTTTGTTTATTTATTTAGTTAGTTGCGAGACAGGGTCTTGCTAAGTCACTAAGTTGCCCAGGCTGGGCTTGAACTTGCAACCTTTCTGCCTTGGCTTCCTCCCAAAGTGCTGGGATTACAGGTGTAGCAGGGTTTTAACACTATCCCAAGTGAAGTTTGGGGGCTCCTGCCAGCTTTAATCAAGGTGGGCTTCTTAAAATAGGGGGCGAGAGTGGTAATCCCTGCAGTGAACGGAGTAAAGGGGCAGATGCGGACTGGAGCTGACAGCAGCCGAAGCATTGCCTTCATCCAGGGTGAGCTGTGCTCCGGGTACTGCTGGGGGCTGTTTGCGGAGGACCGGGGCGACAGCGCCCTCTAGCGGTTGTGCAGGGCCGACCCGAGCCCGCCGTCCTTGCCCCGCAGAGCCCCAGTCTCGGGTCTGTCCCTGGGCTTGGTACATGCTTCTCCTCCCCCTCCCCAGGCCCTAGCCGTCTCTAGTTAGAGGGAATCCCTGGAGTGTCCATCTCAGCTCAGGGTCAAGCAGTGTGGCCTTATGACACAGGCAGGGTGGCTCCTAACACTGTGATCATTCTCCTCTACAAACACAGGGCAGCTGTGGCCAAGGACCCAGGCTCAGCTCCCAGCACCCCGTCAGGGCCTATGTGTGTTAGCACTGATCCCTTCAGGGGACAGAGAGTCCCTTATTGTTGACACCGTATCCTTCCTATTGATGTGGGGTTCAGTCGCATCCTCCCTACGGTGTCGCTTTTATGATCTATTGCCATTAGCAGGTGTTAGCCGGGTTGCCTGCTCCCTTCAACAGCCCACCCTGAACACAGAGCAGGCGGGCAGCCCTACCGGCGCCCCCTCTGCGCTCACGCAGGGAAAGTCACAGGTGCCACGGCTGCGGTCAGACTGGCCTGGATTTGGGTCCTGCCCTGTGCCTTGCGCTGGACACCTGGGCGAGACACAGGCCTTCTCTGAGCTCCAGTTTCCACATCTGTGAAGCAAAAGTAGTTCAATTCCATAAGCGTTTTTTGACTTGTCAGTGAGGGCTGCAGACACAGACCTCCGCCGCGGTCTCAGAGAGCGAGACGCTGACAGACAGGCCATGGCAGGGCGAGGTGAGAGCAGACTCAGTGGGAGCAAGCTTGGAGGCGGGGCCCCGAAAGGTGCTTGCTCGCAGCTTGGAGAGAATGTGGTGTAGTCCAGGGGCTGTGCGAGGAGAGAACAAGGCCAGGGGCCTGGGATGAACCCACGGGGCCCCTGGGGAAACTGGCTGTGAGTAGCGTTTGCAGGAAGGAATGTGGCATTGAGGACGCAGGGTGGGGGGACATGGAGAGAAAGCAACCAGGTCGGCTGCGCCCGGTAGCAGGGGCTTCAGACCTGCTCTGCGGATTCAGACTTCTGCCTCAGGCTGAGATTTCCACACAGGACTGCTGGACCGGCAGGGCACGCAGGGGCCGAGGACATCTTTTTGCAGTGTCTACATTGACCCAAAATTTGGAAAAGTAACATTTTCACAGTGAGAGAAGCATACTAGTCCAAGAAAGTCAAATCCATGTGAAGTTGATTGCAAAGTAAACTTTGCAAACGAAGACTGAGGCCAAAGAAGTTTGCAAAGACATTTCCCAGAGAAGGAAACGGCTGGGAGTAAAAGGAAGCTGTTTGTAAATCCACATACAAGGATTTTGAGCTGTGTATGGGTTCGTGATGCAAGAGGGCGGGCTCCGTGGTTACCTAAGAGGCCACTGCAGTAGTCCAGGCAGGACATGGAGAGGCCAGGAGGGGTTGGACTGAAGAGTTGCTGCTCAGTGAAGCCAGGGCACCTTAGGGAGACCCTCAGGGTGAAGGATCTAAAGAGAAGACCACCCAGGTGACCACCGGCAGCTGATAAAGGTCAAATGTAAGAGAGAGGGAACCAGAAGTTTGGATTGGTGGCCAGGTTTCTAGTTTGACAAATGAGGGCACAGTGGATTAATGAAGCCAGGAGCCAAGATGGGAAGTGGAGGAAAAATTCAGAGAAAGCCAGCGTGAGGCCCCTTTGGGCACATTGCACGGGTGAATCCTCAAGACACCACGTAGAGGTGTCTGAGTTACACAGTGAGCTCTGGACTAGAAAGTGCAATTCACGATTCACATATGTAAAGTCACGAGTAGGCACTCAATTAACATTGCAGAGGAAGAAGGCAGGTGAATCATTTGCTGTCCCAGCGTGGCTCTGTTTAAAGATTAAGGTGTTTAGTTATTCAAAAATATGACTTAGAATATCTTCATAATTGAAGGAGAGACACATGCTAGCTTTGTAGGATTTGCGGTGGGAGACTTCTGTTCTGAGGAAGTTAGCAACACCATCCTGCTGAGGCCAGTCAGGGAGGCCAGTTCCTTCCGGGTCGACTGCTGAGTCACAATCAGGAGGGAAGAGGCTGGTTAGTCGCTGCTCAGTGAAGCCATAGCACCTTCAGGAGACCCTCAGGGTGTAGGATCTAAAGAGAAGACCACCCAGGTGACCAGGCTGGGATGAGGACCCGAATGAAGTGACACACAGATGTCCAAGCTGGCTGGGGCCTGGATGAAAGCATTACACAGGGAACCTGAGTACAGCCTGCAGGCTATTTAAAAGGCTTGTGGGAAACTTTAGGAGCAAGATGATGCCACTATCACATGAAAGGTCTGTCATCAATGGAGCGAGCTGGGGGTTGCCCTGTCCTGGGAAGAGATGGCTGTTCTGAAGAGAAGCAGCACGAAGATGTCCGACTCTGCCCCACTAGCAAACCCAGAAGTTCCCCACACCTGCCAGGATAGCATCTGGTCTGTTCCTACAGAGCCTCCAAATCACCTTCTCTCAAAGCTGGACTCCAAGGGCTCGGGGTTCTGGGGTCCCTGCTGGTCCTTGTGTGTAGATGAGCTTGGGCACTCAGGGGCACACTCCCCAGCCTGAGTCCAAAAGACCAGGGCAGAGCAGAAGGGAGCAGTCAGAAAACTGGGCAATGTGCAGGGTGGCAATGCTGGGGTGAAGGAGCCATGCTCTCCTATTTTCCTGCCTCAGGCTCCCTGGGAGGCATCTAGGTCCCAGGCTGCAGCTGGGGAAGCCCTAGGGTACCTGGGATGGGTCTGTAATCTGTGAGCCAGGATCCTCCCCAGTAGAGGACACCAAGCTGGGGTACAGGGCCAGCCCTGGGGCCTTGGGCAGGATTAGACTCTCATCTGCCAACCTGCAGTGCTAATTCTTGCTATTAAAATATATGTCCTGACTTAAAATGCTAATAGCATAAACGATTTTGCTGAGCATAGTCAAGACCTGTCACTGAGGCTGACCCAGGACAACCAATGTTCTGCTGGCCCTGAGATCCTATCATGGAAGGGTGAGAAATGGGAGCCTTCAGGTGTCATGCCACAGGTCGGTAATCCCATCCGCGGCAGGAGGACCACAAGTTCAAGGCTAGACTAGGCAACTTAGCTGGGGATGTAGCTCAGTGGCAGAGCCCTTACTAAGCTGGTGCAAGGCCCTTGCTTTCCTCCAAGCACCACAGAAGAAGGGAGAGGAGGCAGGAGGAGGAGGTGGTGGAAACTCTTCACTATATAACGCACAACCTCCCTTGAGGGAGGAGCTGTCACCACACCACTCTCGCCCAGAGCCAGGTGGGCCAGGGCTCCTGGTGAGAAGTGGCTCCTGCTGGGTGGTGAGAGGCTCGGCAGACAAGGAAGCTTCTCCAGGCTCTTGCTGGGCTGGGAGAGTTTGGAGAGTGAGCAGAGAAGCAGGGACAGGTCTGTTTGGGGCACACGTCTGGAATCAGGAAGGACAGAGACTGGTTGGGAGAAAAGAAGCTGGCAGATGGCCCAGGCAAAGAGAAAGCTAGGGGCCTTAGGAGTGAGGAGTGGGCTGTTGTCAAGTCCGCTTGAGCCCCAATGTCAGCTCTGCTGTTCCTTTTGGGGAGCAGGAAATTATAGGACCTGGCTGGAGACTGGGAGGTCTAGGCTCCCAACCTGGCCTCAGAACCACTCCGGACTTCTGGAAAAGGAAGCAGGAAGGGGTAGGGTGGGAAGACAGCAGCTTCCCTGCTGGACCTCAGTTGCCCAACTGTACCCTGGGAAAGGAAAGAATCGCCCACCCTCCAGGCCTTTTAGAAGCAGGGTTTGGGCACGCTCCTGAGTCAGAGGCCGCAGATGCTGACTGCTCTTTTCCTCCCCCAGTATCGAGGCATCTTGGAGAATCACCTCGTAGACTCCATCAAGCTCACGCCCAGCCAGGCGAAGAGCAGCTGCTGCTGACAGTGACTCCCTCTGCACGCCAGAGACAGACCCGCCTTGGGCCCTACCGTCTGGACATCCTGCCTCCCGCCACACCGCCTGCCTTCACCCAGCCCAGGAGGCTGAGGCCTTGTGGCCAGAGACCTTGAGCATCGCCGGGCCCAGAACCAGAGCACCTGGCCTCACCTGGGGCTGACTCCAGCAAAGCCACAGCAGGGCCTCCAGGGACCCAGGGGAAGCCCAGAGCAAGCAGCACAGGGGAATCCTGCCAGCCGCCGCTCCCAAACCCAGTCCTGCTACAGAACGCACACCCCTGCAGACAGCCGCGAGACCTCTGGAGTCCTGTGGACTGGCTCCTCCCCTCACACCACACAGCTCTGGGCAGGGTGTAGCAAAGCCTCCTCAGCAACCAGGTAGAGGAGCAGGGCCTGGGTCCGCCCAGTAGATGCTGGTGAAGGACTGGGGGGTGCAGGAGAAGCTGCCAGGGACTTGCTCATTGCTGCCTGTTCGGTGCTGAGGCAGCTCACATACATCTCCCCTCAGTTTGCTCATCTGTCAAATGGGGGTGTGGTTTGAGGACCAGAAGCTGTATTTAAATCTCATTGCTGCTGTGGCATGCATTTATTGACCCCTTCAGTGTATATTTTTGAATACCAACTATGTTCTTTGCACTGAGGTCCAGTGATAAAACACACAAGAGCCTACAACTGGTGAGGAATAGGCAACAAAGAACCTAAACACGTGTTTTTGAAGGACCGGTAGACACACGAGCAACAAGGCAGAGACAGGAGCTGGGATGAAGTGGTCCAGGAGGGCTTCCTTGAAGAGGGGGTATTTGATCCGAGGGCTTTTAGGAAGAGTATCTCACGGGGAGGAAATAGCGGGGCGGAGTCCCTGAGGCAAGGACCAGCTTGCTGTGCTCCGGGAACAGTGAAGGGACATTCATTCTCCTGAAGACTCAAAGCTGCCCTCGCAGGGACAGGCAGGGGACCCGCCTGCCAAAGGGCGCCGCGATGTTCCGCCATCTGGCCACCAGAGGGCAGCAGCGCCCCGTCGTTTCCAGGCAGAGCGGAACCGCTCCACCCATGCTTGAAGCTGGTGTCTGTCGGCTGGTGCTGACAGCGCGTCTCCGCTCCGGGCACATTCCGCCCAGATTCGTGGGCCAAGAGAATTCGAGTTCCTTAAGCTTAGTAAGAAATGAGCAAAAAACTGCGACGTAGGTGATTTGGGCAAGAAATCAGAATCGGAGGCAGATACTAGAGTGAGAAGCCCAGAGAGCCATGGATCCTCTGTCTCTGCGGGCTCCGAGGCCATCGCCTGCTTTTTTCTTCTGGCTTCAGAGAGCGCAGTCAGGGCCCAGGCGAGAGGAGATGGGCAGGCGGCGCTGGGGGCAATGGCTTTGCCAGCCAGTGCCGCCTGGCTCCTGGCCTAGAAGCTGGTGAGTCGGGAGGGATCAGCAAGGGGACCGAGGAGCCCTCCCCCAGCTCTGGAGTTTGACCCGACTCATCCTGGGCGCAGTGTGGGGCTGGCACACCTGTCCGTGTCCCAGGAGCCCCAGTGACCAGCTGCGCGCCCTCGCGGGGGGCACTCTGCAAGCGCGCTGCCCTCCTGGGCGTGCACACAGCCGCTCGGCCACCACGTGGACATATGGCCCATCTCTAAATGTGCACTAATAAATATGTGCTGTGTTTTTATCCTTTGGGTAACAGTATTAACCTTTTGTCCATCGTCTCATTTTCTGCAGTTGCCAGTTACAGTCAACTGTGTACTAAAAATTTTAAGGAGGAATTTCAGGGGAAAACGGATAATTTTGATTCATCTGCCATTCTGAGTAGTGTGAGGATATCTCATACCACAATGCGCAGGTCACAAGTTATCTCTATGTCCAGCGTGTCCACACTGGGTATGTTACCCACCCATTAGTTACTTAGAAGCAGCCTTGGTTGTCAGGTCAGCTGCCGTATATCAAGTGCTTGCATTCAAGCACCACTTATAGAGTAGCCTAACATTGTGTCACAAGGCTCTATCGCCCTTCATTCCTCACCACAGAGGTCATGAATCCTTTTATATCACTACAGGGAGAAGGCTGGGTATTGTGTAATAAGATATTTTGAGTGTACATTCACACAACTTTTATTACAGTATATTTTTTGTTTTGGTCTTTTGTTTCGGTACCGGGAATCAAACTCATGACCTCACACTTGCCAGGCAGGTGCTGTGCCACTGAGCTATATCCCTGGCTACAGTATACTGTTATGTCCTGGTCTTGTGCTGTGTCTAATTCATAAATGAAACTTCATCCTGGGTGGGTATGTATAGGAGAAGCACAGAATAGATGGGGTTTGTCACTATCCATGGTTTCAGACATCTCCTGGGGGTCTTGGGATGTAGCCTCTGCTACCAAATTTACTGTTTAATTTTTAAAACGCCACACCTACATGATTCAAAATGCAAAAGATACTAAAGGGGGGACGACAGTCAGCTAAGGTTGGCCCCCGTCACGTGCAGGGTCCAGTACAAACTGAACACGCTGAGTCCCCTGCTCAAAAGATTTTTAAGAATTTCAAGATGGAAACAACAGAAGTGTCAGCCAAGGTTGGCCACCCTGAGGACAGGCAGGTCACTGCCCTGAGGTGGGACGTGGTTTCCACGTCCTCCGCAAAGACAGAGGCCTGCAGCTCATTGGGGAATGTTGATGGGCCAGGGCCTCGTGGAGCCCACACCCACAGTTTTCGTCTTCTTTGGAGTCGGAAGCCAGTGGGAGATGGGGGTCTGGGAGCACCCATCCTATCAGCCCTGGAGCATGCCAGGCAGGGCGCAGAGCAGAGCGAATGAGCTGACGAGCGGTCCACAGAGCGTCCTCTGCTGGGAAAGCCACCGCCCCGGGCCACTTCCCAGTCTGACACTGGCCCTCAGTACTCACCCCAGTGGGCCCAGGCATTGGCAGAAGGCGGCTGCTGCTACTGGAGGAGAGAGAACCAGGCCAGGCTCAGGGTGACACATGCCCTGGGGAAAAACAAAGCCAAATCTTATCACCAGATAAACTGGGCTAGGTGACGACAGGCCGGGCTGCTGCTCTGACAGTGGGCTGCACACGGGCTGCACACATCAGAGGCCCCTCGGGGTGTTTCCTGGAGGTGAGGACTAGCTGGCAGGGAGTTCAGCTTGGTGGAGGGCCATGGCCCGTGCTGACAGGGGCAAGGGGGTTTGCACATGGTGTGGTGTGTGTATGTGGGGTGAGCGTGTAGTATGTAGTGTGTGTGTGGTGGGGGGGTGAGTGTGCAGGGCAGGGTGTGTATTCGTGTGTGTGTGTGTGCGTGCCATGTGTATGTGCTTGGTGTGTGTGTGACGATGGGAAGGAAGCAGTCTTGGGAAGGAGCTGGCCCTTGTTGAGCCTGGGAACAGAGGACCAGAGGTGGGTGAGGAAGATGTAGGGCGGCTGGGCCGGTCCTGCTCCTCGCTGGTGTCAATGAACCCCACAGGGGAGGAGCCTCCTCCCCTCAGCTCACATCCCGGGGAGCCTGGCCACACCACCCCATCGTTCCCTCCTCCCCCTCCCTCGCTCCACCCTGGCAACCTGAACGCCTTTCACAGATGGTGCTCTGCCCTCCCTGTGGCCTCCTGCCTGCCTAGTGTCCCTCCCCTGGCCACTCCACACAACAGCTGCCCCTGTGGCCTTCAAGAGGACAAATCTCTCTGCTGGTCCGCAGCCCCTCTCCCTCCCTGCAGGCGCAGATGCTGTGAGGCCTCCTCCACTCCCTGAGGGCACCACACGGAGGACCAAGCACTCCTCCCAGCTCCCCTGGAAGGACACTGGCTGTCCCCACCCCTGCCCTGGAGCATGGGCTCAGCTGGGTAATTCCCTCCTTGGCTACTAATCATCAGCTGAAACCTCACTTCCTCCATTTGCCTTCCCTGAGCCCCAGACCTGCTTAGGGGTGCGCCACACATTCCCTCAGCCATACACTCTCCCTCACCACAGGCCTGAACATAGGCTCATGTCATCGCAGGCCCAACAGGAGGGCTGGGCTTTCCTTGGGTTTCATTCCTGTGTGCAGAGCGATTGGTGCTCCATAAATATTTTTGACCAAATAGTATTTGAAATCATTTTTAAGAAGTGCCTATTGTGCTTAGACTGTAGTCTCCTTGAAGGCAGGGCCTGTTTGGATCCATCACTGTAAGCCCAGCACTCCATGTAAGACTGGTGCAAATAGGTGATAAATATAATGGAAAACAATAAAACATTACACAGCTACTTAAAAAGAGTAACGAAGTGGTCTGTGGAATAAATTCCCAAGATGCATTGTTATTTGAGAAGACAATGGTGGAATCACGTGTAAAGGTTAGCAATTCTCTAACAGGACTTTATCAATTCATAAATAAGACTTTATGTTCAGTTTTGCTTATATATAAAGAAAACTCTAGAAAGATGTATGAGAAGTTAATAAAAGTGGTCACTTTCCCTAGGACGGATGGAGAAAGTGGAGTCAGTAGCAAGATCAAGTCTTTTCCTTCTATAGTTTTACACTTTTAATTTCCAACTCTTTGAATGGATTACTCAACCAAAAATTTAAAAGAAGGAAACTAAATATTGGCAGAAGGAGGGAGGAAAGGAGAGAAGAGGGAGAGAGGAGGGCCGATCTAAACAAGACTGAGTTCTGAAGTCGCTTACAGCGCACACCCTTGAATGCAAGACAGGCAGACTCAGATCCTGCTGCCAGCAAGAGAGAGGGCGTGAAAATCCCCTAAACCCACATGCCCTGGTGTGGATGCCAAGTCTCCGGGTGGGGTGAGATCACCTCACTCTTTCTTGGGTCTCCTGTGTCGGAGGAAGCCAAGTTTGTCCTGGATGTCTGTCAACAGCAGCAAGTGTTTCCAGCCTCGGAGGCTCGATTCTGAAGATAAACTCTCAAGTGTGTGCACTGCCCCGTGAAGTGCCACAGAAATGACTGTGCTTAGATATTTACCAAGGTTAATCTTGGGGCTTGCCAAGTAGTCGACACCTTGAAATCCCCTTTCCTAAACCTGACACCGGCCCCTCAAAACCCTCACCCATGTAGAGGTAAAGTGGAATTTGGTTTTGGCTGGATGAAGTGCAGCGCGCTACAAACAGGCCCCCTGCGCCTGCAGGTTCACCCTGCTCTTACACAGCACCTTGGGGTGCATCGGAGAGCAGGGTCAAGTAGTGTTTAAACCAGGAGAAACTGGGTAAATAAAATGTGTTACATTCAAGCAATAGAATTCCACAGCAGCGGGAATGAATAAACCAAAGCCATGCGCATCAGCTGGGAGAGTCCCAGGAGCATCTGGAAGGTAGTAAGCCGTGGAAGGAGCCACACCAAGTAACGCGCAGGGAGCCCCAAGCCACACACAGCCACGGTTCATCCTCACACGTGTGTGTCAGTGGCACAGGTGGTAAAACAACTGAAAACGTAAAAGCGCGATGAATCCAAAATGTAGATAGCAGCTGCTAGGGATGTGGTCAGCGTGGGGTGAGCAGGGGACTGGACTGTACTGGAGACAGCTGATTCCCTTAGCTGACTTTACTATTAAGCTTTGTGTCAAGAATGCATGTTATTAAAAAGCCGGGTGTGGTGGCACACACCTGTAATCCCAGCACTCAAGAGGCTGAGGCAGGAGGATTGTTATAAATTCAAGACCAGCCTGGGCTACAAAGTGAGCTCAAGGCCAGCCTGAACTGCATAGCGAGACCCTGTCTCAAAAAAAAAAAAAAAAAAAAAAAAAGAATGCTTGCTATTAAATTTTTTTTCTGTGATTCATATTTTCCAATTTAAAAACTTAAATCTTTGAGCTGGGTGTGATGGCACATGCCTTTAATCCCAGCACTCGGGGAGGCTGAGGTAGGAGGAGTGTTGTGAGTTTGAGGCCAGCTTGGGCTACAACGTGAGCAATACCAGCCTAAACTACATAGTGCGACCCTGCCTCAAAAAGAATAGGGCCAGGAGTTTGGCTCAGTGGCTTAAGTGCCTGGCAGGCGCAAGGTTGTAAGTTCGATCCCCAGTACCAAAAAATAAATAAATAAATAAATAAATAAATAAATAAATAAATAAAAATAAAAACTTAAACCTTTAGAGTCAGGTAGGCTTGGGTTTGAATCCTTTCTTTGTTATACCTGGGTGACCTTGAGCATGTCACTTGATGTCCTAGCTTCTCCTGTGCCACTTGGATGGGGAAGATGACAATGCTCAGCTCAAAGAGCCTTGTTATGGGTGTGCTGTGCCTGACACACAGTAGATGCTTGATAAATGCCTGGTGTGATGAGGTCAGGAACTGTGACATTTCTTTTCCGTCTATTTATGATGTCAGGCATAGGCTTCAGGGATCCCTGATGCTGTAGGCTGTGTATACAATAAATGAGAACTGCATAAATGAACAAATAAATGAGCAAACAAATAAAAGATTCCATCCATTCTTTTCCTGTTGGTTCATCTCCTCCCCTGATGACTTCTGGAATTCAGATCCTCTGATGTGCATTGCAGTAATGTAAAATAAGCTTTAAAGCTGGGGAGACAGCTCAGTGGCATAAGCGCCTGCCTGGCATGTGCAAGGTCGTGAGTTCGATTCCCAGTATCAAAAATAAATAAATAAATAAAACTTTAAAATACAATTCTCATGCCTGCTCAGAGTCTCTGCAAGTAGGAAGCTGTGAAGCTTGACCCCAGGAAGACTCTGCCTCCCTCCTCCAAATTGGACCACAGATCCCTAAGGGTAGAATTCACCATCTTCCCTGGGCCCTGGCACACCTGGCACACCTGGCACAGTTCTGGGTCCATGACAGCTGCTGTGTAAACAACTGAGAGGAGAAGAGAGGCCGAGGGTTGGCAGGAGCATCCTAGACATTTACACCTGGGATCTGTCTGTCTTTCCAGAATCTGTAGTTTTCCCCAAACTTCAAATCTCCAGTGAGGTTTGCCTTACATAGGATGAATGACAGCCCATGATTAGAGGAAATTAGATGGTTTTCCAAACGCAGAGACCAAAATACATACACACATACACACGCACTTCTGCTTCAGGGTGGATCTGGGGGAGGGAGTCACCTGTGGGATCAGGCAGGGTCATATGTATGAAGTCAGATCATCTTCATCAAGCCTTCGTGTGACCTTGAGTCAAGACCCATTATTTGTGGTCTCCATTTACAAGGATGTTCTAAGATAAAATAAAATCATGAACATGTTGATGATTGGAAAGTTATAAAGCTCTACATACCATGATGTAGATTTAGAGCCAAGACCATCATGTGTTTGGTTTTTCTAAGTTTCCAGATATGTATGGAGGTTTATTATGACCAGGCTCTGTTCTGGGTGCTCTATAAATGTTAACGCATTTTGTTCTAACAATCCTATGAAGTAGGGGTTGTGTGATCATTCCCATTAGGCAGATGGGGAAACTGGCACCCAGCGAGCATAAGAAACTTGCCCCGGTACCAAAGCCAGTGCATGGCAAAGCTGAGATTCCCAGCCCAGCTCATCGGGCTCTGCAGCCTGAGCCCCTTCCCTGCCTCCTCTGCCTCCGAGTTCTGCCGCTCACTGAGCCTTCTTCTGACCCTCACTTGTTCCTTTCATATCTAATTACTGAGGGTTTATCCTGTGCCAAACACGGGCCTAGTGGCCAGGGTTGGAGAAGTAAACAGAGCAGACTCTCCTAGGACCTGTAACCACAGAAGGTGACTGCAGGGACCAGAGCTATGGAAGAAGAACAAAGTGGAGCCAGGCACGAGTGTGACCTTGGCCAGCGGTGTCACCTCGGGGTCCCTGTGGTCCCACCGTAAGGTGGAGACATGGAGGCCTCTCCTGCCTACCTGAAAGCTATAGGAGATGATCAGACCAGCAGGTGTGTGTGGTATAGAAGCTGTAAGACGCTATTTCAGAGGCAGGCTTGTGGTGGGCATTATTCTTGCCTCTCCTTTCCTGGCAACCCTGGTCTCGTAGTTGGTTGCCTGCCTCTGTGCAGTAAACTGGGAATTTTAAAGACGGGAAGAGAGCCTGGTACAGAGTAAATGTGAAACACAGGTATTAGTTGCTAATATTAGCAGTAACTACTTAATGAGGTCCCTACATGGGCCACACACAAGCAGATGCTTAAACACAATGCTGAATTTAATTTTCAACATTGGATTTATAATTCTTGGCAGAACCGAGGCTCAGAGAGGTGAATAACTAACTTGCCTATGGCTATCCATCAGGGAGTGACAGAACCACCATCAGAACTTGACTTCTCTGACTCCAAAATCCAACATCTGTCACCAACCTCAACTCATCCATACAGATTCATTCATTCACCAAATCTTCCTTTGTTCTAGGCACTTTCTCAAGATGCTGGGGACAGAAATGTTCAAGGCAGGTGAGGCCTTCTACTTACAGAAGATGGAATAAAGGAGCCACCACAGAAATAAGGCAGGCGCAGATGTGATCTGCTAGGCGGCCCGTCTAGGTTGGGAGGTGAAGGAAGCTGAGTGAGTGAGGGGAAGTGAGACAGCAGGGAAGCTGAGGTAGAGAGAAGCTGGAAGTCTGCGCAGGAGGGTGGAGGCGGCCTGAGAAGTTCCGAGGAAGAGAAACACGGCAAGAGGGGAGGTTAGGAGAGAAGGCTGGACCCACCGCCCCCACCCCCATAGACTTCAGAAGGGATCCTGGGGCCTTCAAAGGTTTCCAGGTAGTCAAGTGATGTGGTTCGTGTGTGTTTTAGAAGGCTATTATTATGTTAATTGTTTAAGTAGCATTCTAATTATAACAATGTGGTTTCTCCAAAAACTTGTGTTTAGAAGATAAGCAAGAAGAATGGAAATAAAGAAGGAGAGAAGGCAGGGTGGGCTGGGAGCAGGGCAAGTGTTCAGCCAGCAAAGGGCTTTCACAGCTGCTCCTCTGCTTGGCTTCAGCTGAGTCAAGCCTCATTTATCTTCTATACAATAATAATCGGCTGTCAGTGGAAATAACTAGACAGATTTCCAGGCCCCTGTTGTGAGAGCAAGCAGATTCCTCCCTGCTTTTCTTCCCGCCCCAGAACTCCAGGGGGAGGGGGCCCTTTTCCTGTTGTGAGGGGCAGGGTGCGGTGGAGCAGTTTGGAGGATGCATCCTAAGACCCTTGTTCCCAGGAATCGGCTCTCAGTTCTAGGCACAGGTCAGTCCCTGCTGAGCTGTGGCCTGGGAGCCAAGTGCTCTGGATTCTTACTGTGTGGCTGGGCCATCCTCTGAGCAATGGGCAGACGAACCCAGCCTCGCCCTGCTCCAATCCAGCAAGTTCGTGAGAGGAAATAAGAACTCATGGATCTCTGGCAAAGGAGGGCTTCGGGAGAGTGTCCTTCACACCTGAGGATCCTTGGGCATCCTAGAATTGGAACGGCACTGCTGAGACCCAGCAGAAACCTCAGAAGTCTTCTCCTCCCCATCTGCTTTCCTGATCTCCTACGCCTCCTGGGGAGGCAGCATGCCTGCATCTTAGGAAGCTCACAAGAAGCAAAAGAAAGAAAATTCAAGAGAGAGGACTGGCTTAAAAAGCAAAGACACTGAATTTGAGCATTTCCGGAAATCAGAGTCATCCCACCCATGCCAATTACATAGAGTTATGCACATTTATGTAAATCTGCCACATTTCTTCCTCTTGATTTCCAACCCCACCATTTTGTACCCCTGGAGACGTCTAGAGGTGAGGGGATCCTGGCAGAGCCCTCTGTGCTAGTGCAAAGCTTCAAGAGCTGAGTTTCCTACCCTCCAGTTCCTGGGATTACAGATTTCTTCCTTGGCTCCAAGAAGGTAAGGGGGGACTCCAGGGTGAACCACCACCCATTTTTGGAAGGAACCTAGGAATCCACTTCACCATCACCTCCACTGAAGACTTTCTCTGCTCCTGTGACTGAATAGCACACTCATGTACCATAATTAGAGATGGCTGGACAGGTTTGAAAGAAGGAGGAGCAAGAATAGCCTCCTGCAATAGAATCCAAGTATGCTAATGGCATACAAATACAGCTGGCATCCCTTTGCTGGGCCCCCAGGAACCAAGAGATGACTGGTGCATATGGAGTGGACTAAAAAGAAGCCAGGAGAGGAGCTGGAGGGAGGGATAGGGGAAGAGAGGCCCAAGAGCCCTGGCTGATCTCACTGCCCTCCCCTCCCCAGACATGAGTGATCCCAGCAAAGGACAGCTAATAAAGTGACCCAGATGGCTGAGAGAAAGCTGCTGTGCCAAGCATGGGGTCCAGGGTGCATGGGAGCCCGGGGAGTGTCGCCTGCTTCCTGAGCTTTCGAGACAGGTGCTGTCCCCCTTCACCACACCCTTCACCCCCCTCCTCCTGTGCGGGAATTATTCCCCTCCGGGCCATTATCTCCCACAATTGCCCATACATAGCAACACCCCAAGTGCCTGCCCAGCACTTGAACCCCTTCTGGCCGGGAGGATTAGCTCCTCTTTGGACAGCCCACAATAGTCCTCCACATCCTTTGTGCCTGTGTTTGCAGCAAATATTGAAGCTCTCTCCTGAAACCCATTACAGGCCACCAGGACAAAGGCTTTCCGAGAGTCTCCAGGACGGAGCTGGTGCCAGGATGTCCCTGTGGTCTCACCTGCCGCCTCTTCTCCAGTTACCTCCCGAGGGAAGTGATCCACTCCCAGAGGAGCCGTCCATGTGCCAGGGCAGTGGGCAGTGAGGATGTGATGGCGCCCACACCCAGGCCTGCCACTAGAAGGGAAGTGGGGAGCTGGGCACCCTAGGATGGGCAGGGGTCACAGGTAGGAGGGACATAGAGGGATCAGGGCGGGGGTCTGGAATGGCACTAAGGACACAGTGGCAGGGGCACTGCACTCTGTTACCATCGAGGCTACACAGATGCTGAGGACCATTCCTCTCTCCCATCCTCAGCTTAATGTTCCAAGGCCACTTTTATTCATCCTTCTGGTCTCAACCTAGACGTCCCCTCATCACCTGTTCCAGGAAGCCATCCTTTCCTCCCAGTGTGGGTGTCTCTCCTCCGGGCTCACATCAGCAGCAACTGCAGCTGCCCCGCTTCTTCCCCCAGCTGCTGGGCTCCAGAAGACAGTTCACTTTTGTGTTCACTTATCTGGCCCGGGTCCTCAGTATGGCAGGAGTTCATTCATTGTGAATGAATGAATGAATGAATGAATGAACTCAGCAAGTGCAGGCTCTGCCTCACCCTCGGAATTCTGACTCCAGTGGTGTTCGGTCATCAGGGACTCCTATAGAGGCACTTCCACTGGGGAAGAAATCACTGTCTGAGAGCCCACCCCGCATGGTACCCCCGGGTGAGTCTCTCCACCAGCCCCAGCCTCGGTTCCTCACCTGGCAAAGGAGCACAACACTGAAGAGACAGTGGGGCAGATGCAGACATGGCTGAGGACCTGTGTGCAAAGGATGCGGAAATGCCACATGGGGGCACGCCTCAGAGCCCGGCCCAGGTTCAGGGGATCACCTCGGAAGATGAAAGAGCGGAGTTGCTCAGGCAGCACCCACCCCCCAGCTGCCAGCCCATCACAAGGGAGCTTGATGCAGGAACCCCAGGGCCCCAGCACCAGCCACTGTCACTGCTGCCTGCTGTTTCACTCCCCCAGCTCCAGAAGGAAAGAAGTCCAGTTCACGGGCTGGGGACGAGGTGCCACCACTTAATGGGTGAGTTCCTCGTCTCTCTCCACCTCAGTTTCCTTCTGTGTGGAAATAATAACTGTGCTACCTCATAGGGTGATGGGGAAGCTTGAAGGAGATGAGCTACATAAAACCCTTAGCGCCCTCCCGGTGCGTCAGTGCTCATCGCCACAGTCCACTGCCCGCCCGTTCCCAGCTCAGGGCACCACGGACATCGTCCTCCCGTTCTGTAGAGGGAGAACCCAGAGAAGTTTCGGAACTTACCCAAGGTTACCAGTGACTCAGAAACAAACCTGGGGTGCCAGGGTTTCTACTTCCAGCTCTTGGTGGCCTGGGATTTGAATCACTCTTACTGCTTCGCGTACGCAAACCCAGGCTACACTGAGAGGCAGCGACAGACGCTGCTCCTGGGTTCCTCTCACCTCTCTCCCTGCTCACCTGTGCTGCTCTTGGCAGTGCTGCTGTAGAAACACAAAAACCAAGCAGCGAGATGGCTGGGACAGAAACCGCCCCTCTGCCACCAGGTTCTCCCTGAGGAGCCTGAGCTGAATGGGGTGAAGGCGCCCTGTAGGCCTAGCCTGCTAGGCTGGCATGCCCATGCCAGGGTCCCCAACATGGTCGCCAGTGCTCCAGCTCCAGGGACAGCTGGGTTACTCAGCTTGGCTCCCTGACAGGCCCTGCAGTCATGTGGAGACGTGGTGACGTGCTCAAAAGCTGGCAGCCAGGCGCCTTTCCAGATATGACCCCTACGTGAGCCACGGAGGCTGCAGGCAGGAGAGGGGGCAGTGCCGGGGAACTGAAGCACACAGGGCGATGGCACGGAAGGGCACTGTGCCCTGTGGAGCAGGGCCACCCACTCCTCCTGACACATCCTCTCTGCCCCACCCAGTTCCCCTTGGGGACCCACGCCAGGCAAGGCCCATACCTGAGCCTGTCACCCAGGTGTCTGGCCCTGGATGCGGAAGAAGAGGGGGCTTTCCAGACACAGGCCTCTCCACTGACCTTCAGCACATGAGGGAGGGAACATGTGTTCCTTGCTCATGGCTCACCCCCTTCTGTACTGACCAAGTACCAGAAGGAGACACTAAAAGATATTCAAATTAACTCTCCTCCAAATAAGTAAATAAATAAACTCAAGGCTGAAAGCTTTCCCGGCCTTCTTCCCAGTCCTGTCAGCATTCCACGAGCTCTGGCCTCTCTCCTTCAGCTGTCCCTTAACCTCTTTGATTATTTGGTCTAGAATCTAATGAAGAAGGCTCTCCCAGGTCTGGATAGTACTGAGGTGCCCCCTCAGCCTTTTCTGGCATTAGTGATCCTGAAAATATCTTTCCTCACTTCCTCGGCTCTGCTCTTGGCCCACCTCCACGTCCTTCCTCACGTTTCCTCTCTGAATCTGAAACCGAGGGCTCCTGCCACTCCGTGAGGTGAAACAGCGCTTGTGGGAGGCGGGGGAGGCCTGGGGGTGGCACTGGGAGGTGACAACGTTTTCAAGGGCATCCAGAGGGAGACTGCCTTCCTGCCTGGGTTCTGAAACTCTGCTTATTCAACCGGTCTTATCTCACCACCACTGACCCAGACTCCTTCCCAGCACCCTAGGAGACTGGCCCCTCCCCAGCCAGGGACAGTGTGGTGATCTCATGCCATGGCACCAGACCATGCTCTTGAGGACTCCACAGGAGCTTGTTAGATGCAGGTCCCTGGCCTCACCCCGTGACTCTTACTCCAAGCCCCAGGGTGAGGTCCAGTCAGCTCATCTGGAAGGGGTCCCCAGGAGGAGGCTGACAGTCTGGGATACTGTGCCTGGGCCACCTTCCCAGGAGACCAGAGGATCTGATGAGAGCAGGGCTGCCAGGAGGCAGAAGATGACCTTGCTGTCCACGTCAGTCAGAAGAAAAGCACAGAGGTTGGGGCTGACCAGAGCTGTGACCTTGGCCTTGGCCACCAAAGGAAGCAAAACTCTCTCCCACCATCCCCACCCCAGGGTCTAGAGCAGCAGCAGCCAGGAGGGGTGGGAAAATCCTAAAGAAGAAAATATATGACAGCTTGACCTGGACATAGCTTCTGTGGTGATAAAGGTTTTACACTGTCCCCAGGAACCAAACAGGCCGAGACTGGCTGTCGCAATGAAGAGGTCTGGTTTCTGGATAGGGTGGAGAAGAGGACAGGGCCATGGCTGATCTACCCTGAGTGCCCCCTCGATGCTGTCAAGGTTGCCCCACTGTCCCTCCAGCCCCTGTACCTGACAACATAACCAAACGCCCTTAGCTTCCCAACTCTTCCATTTCCAAGGACGAGTGGCTTTGCCCCTCTTCCCCATCTGTCTCAAGCTCCCTCATTGTCCTGCAGTCCCCATACCAGACCCAATCAGTGCCCCCATTTCCACCCAGGGCAGCTCCAGAAAGCCTGGTGCTCAGCATTCAGGGAATTCCGGCTCTGCTCAAATAGGCCCTGCAATTTGGTTAGGCTCCTGGCATTTCTGAGCCTCAGGTTCCTGATCCATAAGACAGGACTGGTAATTCCCACTTCCCTGTGAGGACCAAGCAAGGTAAGTGAGGCAGAGGCACCAACTGATTGTGAGACACACACTTGGCATATTCACCGTGTTCCCGCCATTAGTCCAGCTTAGACAGAGATATCTACCCACATCTACTGGTGGGCAAGGAAGTAACTTCCAGAGAGAGGTGTCCCCAACAATTGTTTGTAGCCCCTAATACTCTCTGGAAAGGTGGGGGTGGGTCACTCACACTGGAGACTGCTACCCCGCTACATGCCCCCCACACATCCCCCACATGCTCCCTGCATACGCAAATCATGAGCATCTCTCAAAGCTCAGCATGTGCCCCTGACAGCCTGCTTGACCTCTGGTACCCAGTGAGTTCTCCCATCACCTCTCCATCAAGGTCACCCCTCAGTCTCCTCCCACAGCTGGTTCCCACAATGCCCAAGAGCAGAGTCCAGGACTCCCTGAGCCCATCTTTGAGTGGCTGGGCCCCACAGAAGTCAGGTGTAACAAAGACACTTGACTGGGATGAATGGCCTGGTGCCTGCAACGGCAATGGTGGAAGGTGCTGTGGCCTTCTAGGAGGCGGGGCCTGGGGGGTTTTACGTCATGGGGGGCATGCCAGGGTGGAGAGAGGAAACAAACTGATTTGATGAACTCTCACTCTAGTGGTATTTGGAGGCGTCTTTCCCCCCAAGTTTATACAGTTAGAACAAGTTAGTGGCAGTTCTCAGAACCAGACCACAAAGACTTCTGTTCTCAGAGGGCAGCCGCCTCTCCCTTATTCCCCACTTGTACATAAAAGTCCTGTGGGGACACCTGCTGTGCCCTGGAACTTTCTCATTTACTCGCTTATTCACTCAACAAACATCTACTGACCATCAGCTACATGCCAGCAGGCAGTGTGCTACACACAGAAGAAGCCGAAGTGAAGGCACAGACCACCAGGCTAGGGCTCTGAGCAGGGCTGGGGTCCACCCTCCCCCTCCCCTCATGACCACCAGCCCATATTCTAGTAGGGAAGACTGGATCATTCATTGTGCCATTGCTACACTGAGGCTGTGCAGAGGACCTGGGACCCAGTGAGGGGTACCTGGGGGAAGCTGGGGGACAGAAACCAAAGTGGGCTGAGTAGAAAAACCAGCGCAGAAAGGTTCCAGGGCAGACAGCAAGAGCGAAAGGATGGGTCAGTAAGTTGTTCACGCCTGCTCAGAGCAGCCTGGACGGGTCATGCCCAAGTGCCAGGAGGGGTTCTCTCTGGAAAATTAGCTTGGGGGAGCGTTTGCTTTTGCATTTCCACGTTACTATTTATTTGAATTTTTACAGTGAGCAAAAATTGCATTCAGAAGCAAGAAAAAACATAGTAAAAGAGAGGGTATTCTGAGCATGAGGCACCTTTAAGAAGTAGGGCATTTGGGAGCATAAAATTGGAAGGGGGTCATGAGGAGAAAAGGTGGGGGGCTATCACACATCTTGGCCTGGAGGAGCAGCAGGTCTGACTCAAGCCTCCAGACGCAATGTCCACCCTGGGAAGCCGCAGGGCAGCCCTGGTGTCCACCAGCTCCAGTTGATGCTGCCAGCCAGGACACCAGGGGAGAAGCAGGCTTTGGGGTTCTGTCCACCCCACTTCCCACCCCAGCTAAGCTCCCACCTTCCTCTTCTGGGAGCCCCACTTAGGTGAGCTAAGAGGTGAGTCACGCCAGCAGTGCTAGGGCGTCCTGGGCTCTCACTGGGCTGTCTTTCTTGGCCTTTGAGTCTTCACCATTTCATGCCCCAGCCGAGGACAGACAAGACTGGTAGAGGATGACAGGCCGGAAGACCCAGGAACAAGGTCAATTACAAAATAGTAGCATATATATATGATGTTATTGGCTTTTCAAATGCGTTTTCTATAGATTTCAGTCATTTTTTTCTACAGAACGTCCTTTATCTGTCCTTGCTGGAGAAGGAGGCGGTAACTAGCTGGAACTCAGGTGTGTCCCTCAGGCACACACACATTTGCAGTTTCTTCTGCCTTCAGCATGATCCGTCGGCAGTGACCGCAATCTGACAATGTCCCCAGTCCAGAATAACCTCTCTTTCGCCCTTCAGTGCTGCGGAAATTTTGTTTTCGGTGACACTGCTCACCTTTTCTAAAGTTGGTTTGTTCTCTCTCTCTCTCTCTCTCTCTCTCTCTCTCTCTCTCTCTCTGTGTGTGTGTGTGTGTGTGTGTGTGTGTGTGTGTGTGTGTGTGTCTTTCTTTCTTTCTTTCCTTCCTACAAAGATGCCCTGGGACTGTTAGGAGGGTTATGTCCCAGTAATTTAATGTAAGTTTCTTGGTGATTGTTTCCGTTGCTTTACATAAGCTCGGTAAGGAAATGGGAGCTTAAAAACCACCAGGATGCTATTTGGGGGGCATCATCAGTGCCCCTCCTCACCTTAGAGACTCTAGAGAATCAAGACAAAGAAGGGGAGGCAGGGAAAGAGGCAAAGAGGAAAGGAAGGAAAGCAGAAAGGAAGAGAGGAAAGAAGGAAGGGAGGGAGGGAGGAAGGAAGGGAAGCAGAGAGGAAAGAAGGAAGGAAGAAAGGAAAGAAGTCTGTTGTTCAGAGGAAGAACTTGGTTGCGGCTGACTCTAGGGTCTCATAAGGAGCAGGTGTCCACTTTGAGCGTTTCCTAGGAATACTGAGAGGCTGGGGCAGGGCAGGGAGAAGGCAGGATTGAGGTAATGCTGGGCCTCCCACACCTCACAGTGTACTTGAGTCATCTGAGAGCTTTTACAAAGAACTCGTGACAGTTTCACCAAGATACAGTGACTCTAGATACCCAGGGACAAGGCCTAATCATCTGCATATTTGTTCTACTTGTCCAGAAGGTTCTAAACTAGAACCAGGTTGGAGAAATCTACTTGTGCTTAAGGTGAGGATGGGGCTGAGGACAGAACTGCAGGGTGAGGGACGGCAGGAGTGGCAAGGGGAGGGCTGCAGGAGGTAGACCACAGGCCACTCTGTGCCTGCCCAGGAAAGAAGCCAGACCAGTCCACTCTGAGTTGTTTCAGCAGACACTGCTCATGGCTCACCCAGCATCCCCAGGAGCAGAGACCATGGGAAGACTGGGACAATCAAACTCTGGTCAAAGGGACAACTGGGTTCCCCTTTTTACAAACAGAATGGGCCAAGAGTGATTTTCTGGGTTCCTCACCCCACATGCCACTTCTCACTCTCTACCAGTGCCCAAAATGCTTATTAAAGACTGTGCCACTCAGCCTAGAGCATACTGTGTCAAGCCAGGGACCCCATGCTAAGGAAAGGTGCACCCTACAGCCTGGCTTTTCCTCCCAGATATGGAAGGCTCAGGGAGGGGAGGTTGCTGTCATGTGACAGGTCAACCTGGGCAGGTGGGCACGGGTACTCCCTTGGGCATCACTCTTGGGTAACATACCATCCTTCAGTGACCTTCAGTGACTACCTCTGGAAACTGGTCCCCTCTGCCCTCTTTAGCCTCCTTATGCTTGGTATTTTGGGTCTTCTGGTAGCTGTCTTTGGGTCACCCAGTATGTATGTGTACATATGCATTTATTTACTTGGTTACGTAGCTATTCTATTATTAGGATGTGTCAGCTCTAGATAGCAACTCTCCTCTGGGGTGTGGTCTCTCTTGGCTGTGGCATTACTAATAACGTCATGAGTCTAAGCCTTCTGTACTTTATCTACAGGTTGAGTCTAAAGATGAATACAAATCGACAATACCCCAGCTGGGTATGATGGCTATCCTAGCTATTTGGGAGGCTGAAGCAGGGGGATTGCAAGTTTGAGGCCAGCCTGAATAACCTAGCAGTATAGTGAGACCCTGTCTCAAAATAAAAAATAAAAATGATAGGAGATGTTGCTCAGTGATAGAGCACACCTAGGTTCCATCCCCTCCCCGCCCAAATCTATGACAATCTCTTTAAAGCGAAAGAGAGCACCCACTGAGCAAGATGAGCTATGCCCTCAGACTCATGTGGGGGCACGTTTATGATCCCTGTCCTTAGGGGGCTTCAGTGGAAGTCTGAGAGGCACAGGGCTGCCAGGTCTATCAGGTCCCACTCGGAGATAAAAGCAGAATAAGTCAATACCCCAAAGAGGCTGCACGGGCCAGGTGGAGGGCGGTCCAGTTACAGTGTAACCGGACTATCAGCTATCTAGTGTAAATGGCTTCTTATCAGATCCTGCTGGCTTTGTGGGGAAGTGGGGGAGGGTGTGAGGAAGGCAGAGCCCTAAGTGCTAGAGCTGGAAGTATGGGTAGGGGGTGCCCCAAAGGGACCTTAGCAGCAGAAAGAGGAAGCTGGGAGCCAAGAAACTGCACACCTTACAGGTTCCCCTGAGCCCCTGCCAGGTTGACACTTAGCTGAAAAAGGACAAACAGAATGGGCATGCTGAGGTATATACAGACCATGCCCTGTGAACCTGGCTCCTCTGGACATAACAAAGATTAGATTTGGGGACATGTTTTTGATGGTTAAAAAAAGTCTGGAGTTACATAAAGCAGATTCTTTTCCAAAGAACACAGGAATCATCTATGTAGCAGGAGAACGACCTTCGTTAAGCATACACACTGTGATTTCGCCCATACAAGTGAAGTCCTAGAACAAGCAAAACTCAATCTGAGGTGGGAAAAGGGCTGCTGCTGTTGCGCTGGAGGTGCAGGGGGCCAGGCAGAGTCTGCCCAGGTGCGGTGGACCTCAACAGGGGACTGAGTGGTGCAGGTGTGCGTGAGCGACAGGGCACATATCCAGGTTCACAGATAAGAGTTACGCACTCCATCATGTGTCAAACTCGTCTCAAAAGAAGTAAAACAGCTGTGAGAAACATTGCACTCTTGTTGATGATATAGACTGAAGATCTAGCCTCCATGGGTACCGATGGCTGCACCTTGGTCCAAAATGTGTCCCTGAATTGGAGGATTTATGGATGGAGAGCAGGGTGGACGGGGGAAAGACATGTAGTGCCACAGCATGTGAGACAAGACAATGGTAGCATCCAGGTGATGGGCACAGGGCGTCCTCTGTAGACGTCTTTCCGTTTTTCTGTATGTTTGGCATTCTTCAAGAGAGAATGTGGAAATGAAGAGAGTTCAATCTCAGGGACTTTTGGATCCCGCTCCGGGGAGAACCCCAGGAGGTCTTGGGAAGGTCCTGGCCACTGACCACGTCATTACCGGCTCCCGCTCTAGCTCTAACCCCAGCTCACTTCCCTGCGGCTATGAGACACAGGGAAATCTGCATGACTGGGCCCCTCAGGCCATTCTAGGGAGCCCAGAGTCCTGCTTCCCAGATTGTTTTTCCCTTCCCCAGCAAGTAAGGGGCCCCGCAGTCCCACAGACTCAGAGCCCAAAGCCCCCCGCTGCTTTTCCAGTAAAGGGCTGACTTCCTGTGAGTGTTTGCTTTATTCCTTCGGGCTTTTGCTCTGCCTGGGCTCTAAGGCCTTCCCCAGCATTTGTTTCCCATATGATTCATCCAGCCACCAAGTCCTCCAGCTCCCTCCCTCTACACCACCAGAAGGATGAGCATCTGTGTCACATTTATAAAATCCATCACTCATCATTCAGAAGATTCCACACTGTCCCATCTCTGACCTACTACCTTGAGTTCTTCTTGGTGTCTAAACTGAATCCTACATGCCGCTTTTCTGCAGAAGCCAGTGGGGCCCAGGGCCTGGTGTCTGTGGTTCTTGACAAGTGGATACGCTCATATCAATGCACAGGGCTGTGTCTGTGTACTTCTGGAGCAGCTGATTTAGGGCACTGGGGTCAAACCAACTTTTCTTCCCCATTGGCCTTTTACCTACACTCCACCCAGGCATCTCATGTGGTTCAGCCTTTGGAGGTGAAAGAGCAAGTACCCATTCCCAAGCCTGGGCTGAGGGATTGTCTCAGATGACACGTTCCACCCAGAGGCCCACAGTGGCTCACCCAGATCTGCCCACTGGGGAGCAGCAGGCCTGGAACCTCTCTTTCCCCAGATCCCAGTTTCCTTGGGGTCGGGGTGGGGGGGCTGAGCCCTCAGAGCATCTACATTGAAGTCTGGAGTGAAGGCAGGGATTGATGTGGGGACTGAGTGCGGGTGGAGGACCGCAAGCCTGCCGCCTTCCCATGTGCAGAAGAGGAAACTGAGGCCTGGGTTGTGATGTCACTGGAAGTTCAATGCTTTCCAAACATACATCAAACCCACCATTTTCCGGCAGTGAATGGAAATAAAAGTACAAGACTAGAGGTCAGGGATCCTGAGTTCTAATGCAAGCTGAGGGATTTCCTAGCTGTGGCTGAAGGATCTTCAGTTTTCACACATCTAACCAGGGGATGAACAGCCCTGTCCATATCACAAGGCCAGGGTCACGATGAGAGGCAGATGCACTCTACAAACTCTAAGTGCTCTGCAAGGTATTACTAATGCACTGTTTTTTCCTTAACTTCAGTATCATAATTTCATCCATCACCTGCTTACTATTCTCAGGGAGACAGTAAGAGAAGCCTAGAAGACCCCAAACCACAGAGCTGTTTCCTGCTCTCAAGACCCCAGTACTGCCCTCTCTTTCCACTTGAAACAGGAGACAGGTACACCGCGCAAGGGACCGTGCTGCTGTCCGGCAGTGCTTGAACTGTACTTGGAAAAGCAGTGACAAAGACCCTACTGGTGTAGACTCACTGGCCTGGGCCCAAACTGGGACCCAGAGTCTGGCTGTGTCTGAGAAGCAGGGGAAACCAAGCCCCTCCAAGCCTCTGCTCGCTCTCAGGAACAGACAGGAGGACCCAAGAAAGGGACCTCTGTGGCCTCTCTCCAGCTGCACCCTAGGGCTCTTAGAGGGTGCAAGACTCCAAGCAGAAGCAGTTGGAGCTATTCTCACCAGGGTCTGGATGAGACATGTACCCAAGTATGTGTTAAAGGTAAAACTCTTAGCTGGGCAAGGTGGTGCACCCTGTAACCCCAGCTATTCAAAAGGCTGAGGCAGGAAGATTGCAAGTTTGAGGTCAGCCTGGGCAGCATAGAGAGATGCTGTCTCAAAATAAAAAACAAAAAGAGTTGGAGATGTAGCTCTGTGATAGGACACCCATAGGGTTTACACGCACACACACACTCACACACACACACACACACACACACGAATACAACTTTCTTTTATGAACAGAACTTCAGTAGAGTGGATTACAGAACATGGGAGTTTTTCCATCCAGGAAAGAGTAAGTACAGACTGGCAGTGCTGTTGGCTTCATGATGTCATTCATGGGCCCTGGTTCCTTCCATGTGTTGATCATATCTAGGTTGTGGCCAGCAGTAAGAGGAAGGAGAAGGCACACCCACAGCACGAGCCCAGACCTGGGAGCGACTCACCTCATTCTCCACGTCATGGGTGACAGCCAGTCATGAGCCACACCTCACAGTAAGGGCGTCTGGGAAGATGAATCCAGCCTGGCCACCACGGGCCCAGATTTGTTATCTCTGATAATAGCCACCAGCAGTCTACATCACAGCACCATCAGGGCTGGGGCAATCAGAGCGACATAGATAGGAGAGAGGCCATGACCCACTCCTGCATGACACATGGTGTGGCTGCTGGTCACAGTGTGCCCTGAGATATTGGATCATCAAGGATTGGAGCTCCAGGACTCAGCACCAGGGTGGAAGAGTGGAATTCTCAGGGGGGTCCTTGTAGGAGGTAGCTAGTAAGACCAAGTTTGGGGCATAGAAACCTACCCTGGAGAAGACTGACCACACAAACTAACGCTGTCCCAGTGAGGCACACCAAGTGGCAAGTAGGGGAGTCGCAGGGCAATAAGTTCACTAGTTTGGGGCCGCTGCAGCTGAAGTCCCTCTGCGGATGACTCAGCCATTCAAAGAGGACAGCCGATTATGGCCCACAATTGGTCCTTCTAATTGCTCTAGGCCAGGACCGTGCTAATATGCTTAGGATGCTTTGGCCTGGTAACAGCACAGAAGAAGCAACTGCACAACTTCCATGCTTCAGGAGGGAAGGCTCTATAAACCACAAGACCCTAAACCCTGACAGTACGCAGCCCTGAGGGTGCCAGCAGAGGGTGGGAACAACAGCGAAAGCAGGCAGGATTCACTTAGATGTGGCTTGGGTGGAAGGATTTGGAAAACTGGGAAGGGATGAATATTCCAAGTGGGGTGGGGAGAGGACACAGAGACAGAACAGTGTTGGTGAGCTGGGCAAAGAAAGTGTTCCACTTTGAGCCACTTACTTTTCTGACAACACCTGCTTAATCTTCCCAATGTCCCTCTGAGACAGATGCTATTATTACCTATGTTTTGCAGAAGAGGAAATAGAGAGCTCAGAGCAGTTTAGTAGCTTGTCTGTAATGACCCAGCTTTTTCCAGGGGCAGAGAGCCAATCTCAGGATGCTCTGGCTGCAGGGTCTGCTCAAGGTCACCTCACCAGGACCAGAGGTGCTATCAGAACTTCTAGGAGGTCTCACTCCCACCCCTGGCAATCAGCCCCAAAGGGTTACATCTCAGCAGACGTGAGCCCTTGCTGCTTCTGAGTGCCCTGCTCAGTGGAGCAGCCCAGGTCCTGCTCACAAGCTTGGCATCCTGCCTGTCCCCCAAAGATGTCTGTAGCAGGAATCACAGCCAATGAATGTACCAGCAGGATGAGACAAGCTCAATGCTTAAGAGGCTCCCGAGGAACAATGCTGCTCTGTGAGCAGGCCAGACCAGGGCTCAGCCCTGGAGGGCTGACAGGAACTAGCCCCAGCCAACCAAGGCCTCTGGGAACACTCCAGAGCCTGCTCCCGCTGTGACCTGTTCCCTGTATTCTGGTTTTATGGATGCTTTTTTTTTTTTCCCTTTGTGGTATTGGAGATTGAACTCAGGGCCTTCATATTGAGCTACATCTCCAGGCTTTTTTATTTTTTATTTTGAGATAGGGTCTCAATAAGTTAACTAGACTGGGCTCGAACTTGGAATCCTCCTGCCACAGTCTCCCAGAATGCTGGAGTTATAGTCCTGTGCCACCACACCTAGT
The DNA here is from genome assembly GCA_004363535.1 of Dasyprocta punctata. NCBI lineage: Eukaryota > Metazoa > Chordata > Mammalia > Rodentia > Dasyproctidae > Dasyprocta > Dasyprocta punctata. Next base: position 16,866 of record RJWM01003528.1, on the reverse strand, counting down.
TTGGAGATGCTTATTGAGTCTCAGAAATCCCAGTATGATTCAACCAGCCTTTGTCCCACTTGTCCAGGGCATGCCTAGTGCACCATGGAAACCAAAGAATTTTCCTCTTGTACCCTGGCACTAGGACCATCTTGTTAATGCACCATATGCATTTCACAGCCCATCCCCTACCAGAGGCTGATTAGGAGGAATGGGCCCCAGGTGAAATCCCTGGCTTGGTCCCCGCCCCTGCCCAGAATGCACCTGCTCACTCTAAGGCTGAAAATTTGTCCTTGACTGTGCTGTCACCTCCACATGGAAGGAGGAGGTAGAATCATGGTGCCAAGAACCCTGACCTCAGAAGGTTAAAAAAAAAAAAAAAAAAAAACAGAAAAGAAAACAACAATATGAGGTTTCTGGTGCTGAAGAGTACTGATTAATTTCTGAACGTGTCCCCTAAACATAACCCCCAGGGAAAAACCTCAGGATAAACACATTCCTCTCTGCCCTCTCTTCTCTCCAGTGTGAACTGGGAGCAGCCCCAGCTGTGAGACTGTCCACTCCAAGGCTGCCCACGCCTAGTGGCTCTAGATATAAAGACTGCTGTAAGCTGAGCATGGTGGCACGTACCTGTCATCCCAGCACTCTAAGAGGTTGAGACAGGATGATCACAAGCTTGAGGCCAGCCTGGGCAATTTAGTGACTTAGTAGGACCCTGACTCAAAATAAGAAATAAAAAAGGGCTGGGGTCAATGCAAAAACCATGGGTTCAATCCTCAGAACTGAAAAAAACAAGTCTCGTTTATTCCAGGCAGGAAGCTTCCAGGGATCCAAAAGAAGAGGGAGCACATTCCAACCCACCCGATGGCAAGCTGCACCTAGGACAGGGCGAAAGCCCACAGGTGACCGGGTAATGTGCGAAGCGAGGAAGGAGCACGAGGAAAGGTATACAGTGTACCCCAAGGCCCCTCCCTTTTAGAAAAACACCCTTGTTCTTGCTCAGTACCCACACCTCGCACGCACATACACACACTGCCACCCTCTTCACTTGGCACTTCCTCCAAGGAGAGAAGGCAGAGAGGGCCGGGGCACCAGTATAGCTTGGGAGAAGACCTCTCCCAGGCCCCCTTGCAGTCTGCAGTGTCCCTGAAGTCGTGCAAGCTCAGGTCCCACACTCATGGCTCCTTGGGATGGGGGAGAAGGACAAGGGCCTTTCACTGTGCAGGGAGGGAAGGAGTGTCTTTGAGGCAGGCCGTGGCTGGAGGGCATCTTTTTCCTTTGTCCTAAAGTCACAAGATACTACTGTCTATCTATTTCCCTCACTGTCCAAGCCAGACCCTGGAGAGAGGACGAGGCCTTGGAAGCCAAGTTTACGTTTCCTACTTCTGTAGCTTACTCAGTTCACCCTAAATTGGGGTTTTAAGCCCCTATGCCCCACCCTTTAAAGCAGCCCCTATCTTCAGCTAATGTGGGCTTGGCCTAAGAACCCTAAGTCAGAATTGCCCCCCCAGCAATCCTGTCAGTCAACGCTAACAACTTGTCCCTGTCCCCTGCCCACCTCCAGCCTTGTTCTATGCATTTCCTGAGCAGCACAGACTGCAGGCCACTGATTTTTGGTTCTGAGCAGAATTTTCTCCTCTTTCTGGAACCTGCAGGACCAGCCCACCTGGGAGCTGCATCCTCCCAGGATGCCCACCCCCAGCCCCCAGCAAAGCCAACCAAGTGGGGCTCCATCCCATGGAGGGACAGCAAAAAGGGTTGAGTGGTACTGAGTTTTGGGGAGTGGCAGCCCATCTCGCCTCTGCCCCTGTGTGGAGGGGGAGCTCCAGAGCCAGGGTGGAGGGAAAGGGCAGGGTCTGGGGTGGGGCTTCCTTCCAGTTTGTGGGCATCGTGTGCCCTGGAGGCCTGCCTTTGCCTGCTCTGTTGGGTCATGACCTCCCCAGCACTGTTCTCACGCTCTTGTGTCCCCTGTGCCTAGCACAGAGCTGGCTGCGTAACAGGAGGCCAGGTTCCTTGTTGGGAACACTGAACCCCAGGTGGCTTCACTCTGATCACCTCATACTCCAGCTCCTGGCCAGCTGGGCATGCAGGCTGGGTTGCCAAGCCCCTGTGCTTCCCTGGGGAGAGAGGTGAGAATTTGCCTATCTGTGGGGAGCCAGCCAGTTCCCTTGCCTGCGTGCAGCTGGCCGCCTCGGGCCAGGTCAGCTCCCGCCCCTGCAGGGCAGGAGTGAAGACTCTTCTGTCTTCAGCCTGGAGGTGTTTGTTTAAGTCACTGGGCAGCTCTGCCCAAAACACGATCCTGCCCACACCCTTGGCACAAGCCCCACATGGCACTTCTGCAAGAAGCCAGCAGGCACAGAGACAGCCAGAGGACCCGGGCTGGACAGTGGTGACAGAATTAGTCTCTAGACTCAGCTTAAAAAAGAGCTATTCTTTAGCTAGATCATCTCAAAGTGAGGTATGACAGGAGCAGACTGTGAATATGCTGGCCTTATCTGCATAACTCATAAAATCCCCCAAAACTGTTTGGTATGTGTGTGCATACACACGTGTGTGCATGTGTAAAAGTAGCATAGTGTGATGTCTTAGAGAACAGGGACAGACAAGCAGGACCAAGCCCGGGGTCAGAGGGGAATCCAGGAGTTTCTTTAAAGCAGAGAGAACCTGGAATGGATTCAGAAGTCAGAGAGGGCTTGGGAACAAGCTGAAAAGTCCTTCTAGAATAGTGCTTCACCCTACTTCCTTGTGAGCTAATAGCTCAGGTGCACAGGCTTTAACTACAGCAGATGTCTGTGTCCCCTCCTGCAGCAAGTCTTCCTTCTCCTCAAGGCCAAGCATGACGCCTCTCCTCTGCTCCCCAGCGCACCCTATGTTTCCATATTACAGTGCTCTCATGTCATCCTGTCCCCCACCCCCAGACAGTGAGCTTCAGGACCAGAATTCTGTCTTATTTATCACAGGATCCTCAGGACAAGATCCTGGTGTTATACACGGCATTCAACCAGGGCATTTGAATGATTGAACCACAGCAGAGAGAAGCAGGCCACTTCTGAAGGAGACCCCACAGTGCTCCGGGGAGAGGTCTGGGGCCGATGATCACCTCTCACTACGAAAACCAGACAACAGCTCCCCAAACCCAGGACAGAGCTGCTCTGGATGTCAATGCCATGCTCACTTTCACAGCATACATACTAAAATTGGATGTCAATATGTTCTTCACTCTTTTCTCTTTGTTTCTGTCTTTTTGTCTCCGTTTTTGTCATCTGTCCATCTGTCTCTCCAGGTTTCAGGTTTAACCTATCTCATAGTTTATAATTCTGTCCACAACACCCCAAGAGGACTTTTTCAGCCATCAGTGTTGCTCCCCCTCCTGCTCTCTGCCTCCCCTTCCTCTGGTTTCCTCCCTCCTGGGTCTCAGGTTCTAAGCCCCAGTCTGTCTCTCTTGGGACTTCAAAGGGATCTCCAGGCTCCACGCCCACCCCTATTATATAAGGCCAGGCTGCCTAGAATTTTGGTGAAACACAGAAGAGCTGCAGAGAAGAGCTAACAAGGTCCCAATCGACACATGTTCTGGAGGCCTCGCCATGTATCTGTTGAGTTGGGGTTAGAGAAAAGTTATTCTTTCATTCATTCCACAGACATTTGCAGAGCTCCATCTGTGCCCAGGCTACCTTGGAAAGTATTTGAAAAGGTTTCAGAAAAAAAGTTGCTGGATAGGGCTTCATCCTTGGCTTTGCTGGGTTCAAAAACTAAAATGAGATAATGGATCAAGCAGAGAATACGAAGCCATAAATATCCAGGTTAGGTTCCTATCTCTTCCATCCATATCTTTGCGACCTTTGGCAAGCTATTCCACTTCAGTCAACCTCAGTTTACTCATCTAAAAACAAATGAGAGTAGCAGGCCTACAAAATACAGTCAGTATGATAATTAAACTAGATAACCTGTATAAAAGCCAAGAGTTACTGTGGAAAGCACGTCAGGCCCAGAGGAGACTAACTCACATTAATGAGCTCCTACAAGACCAGTCAGTAGCCCAACACAAAAGAGATGCCGCGTACCTGCTGATAGCTCTGCATGCTCCTGTTGGCTGTGCAGTGCATTCTCTGCCCAGCAAGATGAACAACCAGAAGATTCTCCTGTGGGCAAAGAGATGTAGTTGTTTGAACTTGATGTCCACTGCCACTTGGCTAGAAGTAAGAGCCTGATGACTCATCTGCTTTCTAGGAACTTCCTAGCCAAAGTTAAGGCAGGTCAGGCTACCCATGATGCTGGACACTGCAGGAGACTATGGACAAATTCTTGCTTTCTGGTTCTGCTTTGTTTAATGATTCTACTGCACAATCACCCACCCATTCTACAAACCTGTATTAAACTCCTGTTAAGTGCCAGGCACTGGGCTAGGTGGTCAGTATAGAAAAAGTGGACAGGACAGGCCTGACTGCTGCCCTCCACATGGGGTGTACAGCCTTTAGAGGCAGACTGACAGTTGATCACATGATTAGTGCCAGAGATCAATGTTACGATGGGGTGGGGGGACAGAAAGGGCCCTAGGAACAGAGGAGCAATGCTAAGTCCATGCAGGAACTTCTGGAAGGCTCCTGGGGCAATGACCACACACACATCCTTCCCTGAGCCCAGTGGTTGGGCCACTGGTGTTCTGGCTTTCTTTAGCCTGTCACTGGCTACACCCTGACAACTCTGAGTGACCCTGGGTGTTTCCCCAGCCCCACAAGCCATGCATCTACAAACTCTCCCTTGGGTTGGGCTGGTAGACAATTCTTCCATTCATTCAACAAATATTTGTTGAGTCCTATTATGTACTAAAGCTAGCTAGTTTCACCTTCTCGGGGGACTCTCACCCCAACTTCCAGCAGTGCCTTCCAGTGATTCCACCACACCTCAGAGCGCCTATTTTCTCCTGGAGGGATGAAGGGACAACTCAGCACAGGGACAGTGCAGCCCCACGTGTCTCGAGGAAAAGGCGTCTGGTGTCCAGGAGAGTCTCTCCTTCCCGGAAGATGTCGGGAAACCCCCGCTCCACTCCACTGTCTGTGGTGCTGCTGCCGCTGTGCTCATCAGACGTCTCTGACCCCAAAGGCCAGCAGCAGCCTGGGCAGTGCCGTGGGCAGCAGACCCTGATTCCCAGAAGCGATTGAACCAGTGGATTGGAGGTTTGCCAGCTTTTGGGACGCCCTTCATATCATTGTAGAGCCAGTTTCTGGAGCTCCTTTACCAGATCCCAAGCCCCCATGTTCTCTCCTCGTGATGCCTGAGAAGCTGGGAGTGCCGGGGCTGCTTTCCCCATTTCCCTGATGGACAGAACAAGGCCAGGGCTCACAGCAGCATATGGTCAGGGGCAGAACCGGGAATCACCTGTCACAGCTTCAAAACTCAGAAGGCTCACAGGGCCTCCCAGACAGGGCGCATCCCCTTCCACGGGGGTGTTCAGAGGTCCACTGGCCCTGCTCTACATCTCCAACCTTCAAAGCAAGCGGTCCCAGTGCCCCACCCCACAGGTGGCCTCAAAGGCCCCCATTGTCCAGGAAGTTATTTGGCTTGACCCCCAGCCCATGAGCAGCAGGACAGCAAGCTCAGAGAGGAATCTGCCTCGTGCCCCTCCTCGGCTAGCCGCCTTGGGGGAGCCTGTGGGACAGGGCCCTGTTGAATGTGACCTATTGTCTCCGGGGAGGATTTAGGAAGTGCCAAGCTCCCATCAAACAGCCCTGCTCCCCCAGTAAAACAAAAAAAGGGCTGTTCATTTGGGGCCTTTTCCCCTTATCTCCTTTTCCTATCTCCTTGGGTTTAGCCATGGTGTAGTGTTCAAAACCACTTCCCGTGGGAGCCAATCAGAAGCCGGGGCTCACCCCGCGGCCCTGAGGTGAAGTTATTTATAAACGCCTCCCTGGATTATTTGAGCAGAGCCCTTTCACACACCTTGGAACACCTTTAGGCTGCCCGCTGCCCAGACACACCTGCAGCCCAGCCCAGCCACTCCGCTCGCCCACCGGTAAGCCCCACCCGGCCGGCCCAGCCCACCACACCGGAGGGGGGCGCCCTGGGAGATGGGTGACAGGACCTCCTGGGCACAGGGTGGGCTGCTTGTCCAGCTGAGCAAAGTGGGATGGACATGCTGGTCCCCAAGTGTGGGAGCAGCCCCTAGGTCTTACCTCTGAGGAGCCTGTCGGGCCCCCACTTCCGTGAAGGACCTCACTCTGAGGCCAAGCGTGGCTGAGGGAGTGAAAGGACAGAGGCTGTGGCAGGGGAGGCCACTAGACCCCCACACAGAGTGGGGCCAAAGAGCCACCTGCCTTACTAAGCCTCCCAGGGAGGGGACCTTGTGGCTTTCCTCGGAGCGCCAGCCTTTGAAGAAGCGGGTTCTGCTTCTCCCTTTCTTTCCAAGTCTGGGAAGCAGACAGCCCTTCATGCTTGGTGCTGCAGCTTGCTCTGTGTGGCTGTCCCCCTCCTTCTGCCCTCCCAGATGTCCTCTGTCACTCATTTGACTCAGTAACTTAGCACGGACCACAAGGAATCCTGCTTGTCCCCCCATCAACCCTGAGAAATGGAAGAGGTGGGAGGAAAGAAAAGCAAGGAAAGGGCAGGCAGGAGACCAGTTCCCATAGGTGGGAGTAGGTGGGCAGGCCCTCGGGGCCTGGCTCCCAGGCAAATGCTTCAACACCAAAAGGGTTTGGGGTTAGGCTGCTAACATCACCAAGGAGGCTGGGGCTGATATCACTCAGACAAGGCAATCTGTGAAGGTCTGAGGATCCCAGCCGAAGCCCAGAATGGCACTCAGGTAAAGCCAGTTTCTCTGGAGACGATGACAAGCCAGTCCTATGGGTTCCTCCTTCCCAACTCCTCATCTAGCAGCTCTGGGGTCCCAAGTCACCCTCAGGCAGTGGGCTGAGTTCCATTCTGAGGGCCCCCAGCTCAGGCCAAGCAAATCTTTTATCATTCTAGAGCCAACTCCTCTCTTGAACTTGGACCCACTGGGTCTAAGCACCAGCATCAAGGGTCTGTCCCTTGATGTGACATAGCCCCCTACGCAGGAAGAATGAGAGAGGGCTGTCTCCCTAAATGCCTTCATCCTCGTAGACAGACTTCTCCAGACCCCTATCATCTCCCACGGGCTTTCCCGCTGGCCCTGGCATTAGAACTGACAAGATCTACTTGGGCAGCATGGCGAGTGGCACGTGCAGGACATCCTCACCACCATGGCCCTCTCCAGCACTCCCTGGCTCTGAGGCCTATTTGTATGAAATTCGGGGGGCACAGATGGGCTTTATTCCCCCTCTTCAGCACTGGGGATTGAACCCAGGGCCTTTCACACTCAGCTTCTTCTATTTTTATTTTGAAACAGGATCTCACTGAGTCACTAAGTGGCCCAGGCAGGACTCAAACTTGTAGTTATCCTGCCTCAGCCTCTCAGAGTGCTGGGATTACAAGAATGTGCCACCACACCCGGCTGAGAGGGACATTTTTTTTTTGTCCCTTAATGCTCACAGTCTTCCAGGAGACAGGCATGTAATCAGCATGTAGCAAGGGTGATTTAAACTACAAAACAGGAGTTAGCTCACTGGGGGACAGGGGACCAACTTGACACATTCCAACCTCCAGAGGATAAAGGGTCACCGCTACAGACACGAGAGCTGCTCCTCAAGCAGAATTCACTCCATGCCACTCTGGACTCTGTCTAAATACTCAGACCTTCACAGGTCTCCTGGTCCCGACCCCTGCTTCTGAGTGAGACTAGCCTCAGTCTCCTTAGAGACATCTATAAGTCTAACCCAAGTATCCGTTCCAGGGACCATGTGACCTTGCTCATGTCTCACTGTGGGGAGTATCTTTAAGTCTCTGTCCCTTTTACTGAAACTCACTTCCTCCTCCTAGCACCAGTCCCTGTCTCCAGCAGGGACAGCAGAGGCAGAGGGAGAGTCATCTTGGAGATAAGGAGTAGAGACTTGGGGTCACAGCAGGGAGTCTTTCCCCTGCCTGAGACATGGCCCGGGACATCTTGTCCTTTCCTTGCATCACTGAGAAAGAAATTAGGCTGGGGTAAGGGTCACCCAAGAACCATGAAGAAATCAGAAAGAAAAAGAGTATCTAAAGATGCCTTAGGGGTACATGGTTCTCTGCAGCCTCCCTCCTCCTGTCAGGGCCACCATCTCCAGCTGAGAGCCCAGCCCTCCTGTCACACTCCGCCCTGGCCAGACAGCAGTGCCCTTCTGCTGGGGTCCCCACCCTGGATGAGGCAGAGGCTGCCAGCAGCTGGAGCAACGGGGAAACCTCAAAGTGACCTTTTCTCCCCCAGAACACAGTGACTGTCCAGGTAAGGGCCAGCGATAAGGACACCAAGGTGAGTTGACCAAGCTGAGGCTGCTCCCGTACCTGGCACAGGTGTGTCTGAGAATCCCCGCCCCCAACAAGTGCACCAGGGGGAGAGCCAGGGAGGAAGCAGGTCTGGGGCCCGGTGACAGGATCACCTCCAGCCCTGGTCCAAACCGCACTGGGCTGCTGGTCTCTGCTCCCACATGTCCTTGCCCTCTTCTGAAGAGCTTTTCTGCTTTCCCTCTGCCAGTCCTGGAGGGCTAAGGGCCTGGAGCTAGGGCACAGAGCAGACAGGAAAAGGAAGGCCAAGGAAGTGGCGTGACCTGCAGAGCAGGAAAGAAAACCCTTGGGGTGATAGTAGTGACTGTGTGCTTACCCCAGCCAGGCACCAGAGCCCACCTCAGCCCTAGGTCCCAGTGGGCTTTCTTCTGCATGAGCTCATCTGCAGGGAGGCCACCAAGTCCTCTTGCCCAGCTCCTTGGCTCTGTAAGACCCCTGGCCCCCCAGCCCCAGACTGACCTCGCTGCCCTCCCAGAGTTGAGGAGCTGTCCAAGCACCCACATCTCCTACCCTCCACTCTTCCCTGGCTCCCTCTCCTCTGAAGCCCCACAGCCCCTCTCAGTCCCTTTGCCTCTCCTTTCCTGCATGGTGGGGGAGGGGCAGGGTCAACTTTGCATCCCTTGATATTGCCACAGGGCACCTGCTCTCATCCCTGATCCTCTGATCCTGATCGGTGTGGGGACAGGAGGAGGTGAGGTCGCAGGAGGCAGTGAGGCCTCAGGAGTTGGCGCGGCCCCAGGGCAGTGGGACACTTAGCCAATGCTGACATCACCCAGCAGGTCTGCGTGTTTAACTAGGGATCAAATTGTCACATTCCCTCTCCTTCTTGCTGTCTTGCTCCCTCTTCCACTTCCTGCACCCCTCACCCATCACATGAGGTGCCCTCTCCTCCCTGGAGGCCCCTGGTACCCCACAGCCTCCTTAGCTCTGAAAGCTCCAAAGTCCATCTGTAAGGAGCAGGCCCTCCCCAGCGCACTGCTCACCCTTTCTGCCTCCCCTGTCCCCCTTTCCTCCACTGTCCCAAGGCTTGAAGGACTGGCTGGGGATGAAGGTGACTCCCCTGCTGCACCCTACCCCACCTGAAGCCCTCTTCTTGAAATTAGGAAGTGAGGGGGCCTCCTCACCAGGAGCTGGGAGAGCTCCTAAGCCTGAAGATTTGTGACTTGGATAACTGGAAGCCAGGATGGGAGGCAGACCCCACCACAAAGTCCTCAAAAGAAGACTCAAAGCCAGGCACAATGCCTATTATCCCAGCACTTAGAGAGGCTGAGGCAGGAAGATCCCAAGTTTGACTCCAACCTGGGCAATTAGCAACTTAGCAACACCCTGTATCAAAGTGAAAAAGGCTGAGGATAAAACTCAGTTCCAAAACCCTGGCTTCGATCCCCCCAAAATAGAGGAGAATCACAACCCAGAAATCCTGTCTCAATGGCTAGGTGACAAGGTCATCAGAACAGTCTGAAAGGAGACTCTGGACGCTTCGCAGGGGAAAACCCCAGGAAGCAGAGATCAGCACGGTCCTGGGAGGTCCAAAGCCCCTGCTCACAGGAGCACTTACCTGGGAGCAAGGTCTGCTTCAGACCGATTCCTCCTACCTCTCTTTGAGACTCAGTTTCTTCAACCACCAAAAGAGAGAATTGGACTTATGTGATTTAAATTCTGTTCCAGACAAAACTTTCTGACTCTAAGTGGCTACTGGTTTCTGTGTGTGGAGTGCACAAGGGATTGCAAAATCTCCCAACGCCTTTTCACATTGCACCACATTTAGGGAGGGGATGGGGAGACTGTGCGGGAAAAGGATAGCTGTCATGTTGCAGTAAAGCCAGGGAGCTTTTCCCCTGCTGGCCTGTGTCACCGGGGACTCCCTAGCATCCGTTTCTTGCAGTAGGGAAGCTGCCCAGAAGGGCAGGGGCAGTCCTGAGTCACCCATCTGTTCACTCTCTGAAGCAATTCCTCCACCCACTCTCCTTTCCTCCTCGCCTCCCTGGAGAGACAGTCAGGAATGCCCAGGGCTCAGGCTGGACAGGATCCTGGGAAGGAGATCCTAGGAAAGACTTCGCAGATAAAAAAGGAGGAAGGAGAGAAGGGGAGGAAGAACTTAAGCAAGCCTTAAGGATGGGCAAGTCTAGAAAGGCAACATGAGTCAAGGCACCAGGGTAAGGAGGAAAGTCTGAGCAGATGCCCCGCTTGTTGGGGGTGCCAAACAGACCCAGCCAACAAATCTACTGAGTCCACCAAAACAAGGCTAGAGGATGAGAAATCAAAAGCATCAAAATAAGGATGTGGATGGAGCTTGGTCGATCCTCCTAGAAATGAGTAAGAAGGAGGGAAGGAAATAGGGAGGGAGGGAGGAAATATGTAGCAGGGAAAGGCAAGAAAGAACAGCAAGGTTTGATGAACAAATGAATATGGAGGCTGAGGGGGAGGGAAAAGGCAGAGAAAGCAATCAGCAACAGGGAGAAAGATACTGCTGAGGAAATGGGACACCGGTGGGGGGAGTTAGGAGAGTAGGATTTGGTAGGATCGAATGTTAACAGCACCCTCAATGCACTACTAGAACTTCTAGCATTTAGAAGCATCCTAGGGAAGAGTCAGAGTCATTACCTGCTAGGTACCATGGGTGTAAGAGCTCCTGTCACCACCCCCTTTTCCAAAGGGCTCTTTTCTGATTTGACCTACCTAAAAAGTTGGGCTATTTCTTTGCAAGTGGTCTATTTGGTGGCCTGGGACACATTCCCCAAACCCATAAGTCTCTCTCTGAAGCTCAGGTATAGAGCTCTGGGCTCCTCCCCAAAGAACTTGCCACGAAATTCACCTAGAAAGCCAGACCCTGGCAGACCCCGGAAAGGGTGACCAGGGAGAGCAAGGCCATGCTGCCTCAGGGAAGGTGAAGGACTGGAAGCCAGAGAACAATCTCTCCCATGACAAAGAAGCACCTCCCATCTTAATAGTAGTAATCATTGCCATTACCATTCACTGGGTGCCCAGGAAAGGCTGGACAATTCACACTCATCACTTCATTGAAGCTTCGCAGCAGCTGCCTGCACTCTTATTATCCCCACTTACAGAGGAAGACCAGGAATCTTGAGCACAGGTCATTCTAGCTCCCAAACTCATGCTGTTTTCCTGATGCCACACTGCATTTCTCCCTCTGAAAGTTCTCACATGCCATTCACTTCTGCCCCTGCCTCCTCCTCTAAAACACCATACTGATTCACTCAACAAGCATTATTGAGTACAATGGCCCAGGCAAGGGCCTGGGCATGGGCACTGTAGGGAGATTCATTTCCCATCTTGCCTTGAGCTGGGTACCATGCATGGAATTTTACCCAAAATCCACCCTTGCCTGTACACAGTTCCCGATGGACCTCAGTCCTGAGACCAAACGAATGGAATGCTTCCACCCAGCCATCATCCGCTGGAGCACAGGCTCATTAATGTCAGGAACCCACACCTGCACCACCCCTTATGCTTTACTTAATCCCTTCTTAACCTTTAACTCATCTGATCTTCTCAACAGCCCTGTGAAATAAGGAAACCACCTTCCCTTTGCTAATGAGGAATTGGAGGGTTGGAGAGGCAGTGTCACCTCTTCACCTCGCCAGTAGAGCCAGGACTAGAAGCAGGTTTCTGGACCCTTAGCAAACAGCTTTTCTATTGCTTCCCAGGGTCCTCTCCCACAAACAGCACCCATAGCCCACTCCCCTCTGATGATCTTCCCTGGTCAAGGGCATCTCACCTCCCCAGGAGTTACTCATGTTCAACCACACCTCACACTGACCACAGTCATCCTGCACTCCCCAACCCTGAATACAAACCCTCCCTCTAAGCTACCCCACTTCCCCCTTTTCCTTCCAATGACCTCCTAGCAGCTTCTCTTAGCCCTGGAGAGCAGGGGACAGGGGAAGGGACCCAGAGTTGTGGAAGGGCCTGGGCCTCCAGGGCCCTGGCATGTAGTTCTGCCCAACTAAGCTCCTGGGATGTCGGTGAAGTTGCATAAACAACAAGGAGGAAAGACATACCAGTACACAAGGGTGGGGGAAAGAATGGGCACCAGAAGCTGTGGACGAGACAGCCGGCAATGGACCATCCTGTCTTCTCCAAACACACCACTGTCCCTCCCAGGGAAACCTGTGAGTGAGGGCCAAGGCATCGTATCCAGGAAGGGTCCTCCTGAGGTCCCCTCAGTCACACCCCGGCCCCCCAGAAGGTTGTTTTCTCTATTTGTTCCAAGCTGACTGGCTGAATGGTAGAAGCATTTATGCCAGGAAAATTGAGGCTTAGGGAGAGACACTGGTTTTGGGGGGCTCTAGGGGCCCAGGGAGGAGCAGGCTCAACATATGGAATCCAGCTGTGACCTCTGTCCCCATACTCCCACCTCTTCACCTGGTGCTTGGTGGGGGTGAGTGATGTCACAGGTGTGCAGTGCCAGCCACATGTTGGCGCCAAGCAAAACAGCCGCAGTGAGGGTGTGTGTCACTGGCACCCGGGAAGGAAGGCCACCAGGAGAAGTGACTTGGTGGAGTAAAGGGAGGCACCTTGCTGCACGGGGTGGGGATGACCAGCATAAAACTGCTGCAGCCAGGAGCAGGGACAGAAGGCCCTGGCTGTGTGGAGAGGGATGCCCTTCACCCTCCCTCTCTCTGCTCCTCCCAAAGCTTATAAATACTCCAGACATGAGCCAGCCCAGGCCTCGCTATGTGGTAGACAGAGCCGCGTACTCTCTCGCTCTCTTCGATGAGGAGTTTGAGAAGAAGGATCGGACATACCCGGTGGGAGCGAAACTTCGCCATGCTTTCAGGTAACATGGCCCAGGGCCCAGCCTCCCCTTTCCTCTTCTCCTTACTGAAGTCCTCCAGCTCCAGGGCATGGCTCCTGTACTAGCATCCTTAGAGTGGGGCTTAAGGAAACCCTTGGGAGGGGAGGGTTGGAACCCTCAATGTAAGCACCTACAAGCTCATCTTCCCTGATAGCCCCAGGGAGGATGAAAAGGAAGAACAAGAAGCATCTATAGTCCAGAAGGGGATAGGGCATCCCTCACCCTTAGACGCTGGCCACCCTAGACTCTCTTGGGTCTTCCCAGGAGCTCCAGGTGGACAAGTTGTAGAATAGAGGGTACAAGGCACCAGAGTCCTATGTCCTGTTTATCCAAAAACACCTGAAGCCTCCACCACTTCATACCTTTTCTCCTCTTTCCAGCCTAGATAGTCCCTTTTCCACCTGGTCCAGAGAATTCCTACAGGAGGCTTTAAATCCATGGGCTTTCCTAAAGGGGACCCACCCACCTTAGGGGCCACCTACCCCCAGGCTTTTCCTGCCCTAGCACCCCAACATGTCGGTGGGCAGTGTCACCCACTGACACTGAGGGCTGCACAAGGTAGTGTGGAACCACCCCCTGGGGGCCTGAGGCCACGCGCTTCGCTCTCCCCCTTCCTGCTTTGGCAGTTCTTGCCCAGGCCTAGCTGTGGGCTGGCTGGTGCATGCTTACTCCCCTGAGGTAAGAGCTGATTCAGTTACCTGGATCGAGGTTGCTGGCAGCGGTTGAGGTGGAGATGCAGGTGGAACTGGTTCAGATCAGGTCAATCACCCACTTGAGTTTTACTAAAAACTCCAGCCCAACCCTGCTACTCTTGGGAGGCTTCATCTCTACCCAGTTACAACTGAGGCCTTGAGTGCCCCAACTCTGGGCACCGGTACCCACAGCTGTGCTCCTCAGACAGGTGGACTCAGCCAGTCTTTGTGCCCAAAGAGCTCAAGGTGGGGTTGCACCTGTGCTGGAGGGATGGGGAGGTCTGCTGTGGTCCTAAAAGATGAGGATAATGTGAACCACAAGGTGAGTCAGGAAGCTAACAATTCCCATGAGGCAGATATGAGACCATGAACAGGGCCTGGAACACAGAAGGTGCTCCGGTAAACGTCTGTCAGCGAATGAATGCCTGCAAAGCTGACCCCTCCCTCCACCAGAGCATCTCCAAGGTCCTTGTGTGTTTGTTCAGCATCTGCTTTCTCCTCTTCTTTCAGACTTCAGATTGCTTGCCCCGCATATGACAGAATTGCAAGGAAAGCTGGGCAGAGATACCAGCTCTCAAATGAGCGATTATGCTTTCCCCAGGCAGCTGTTTACTCACGATTGCCACAAATAGTACAGCCTAACAGATGCATTAAGCAACTCACCAAGTCCAACACCCCCTCCACCATCCCAGAGATGGGAGAGGCACTTGCAAGTCCCAGAGGAGACTGAGCAGTCTGGGGCTATGGTGATGCCATTCCACAAAGGTGTTTGTTGGAATAGAAAAACTCCCTAGACTTTCCGGGACACAGGGCATTATCTGTGTTAGTTTCGGTCTTGGGTGACATCCAGGGGACCCAGTGTCAGGCAAACTATTGTTGAGCAAGAGTAAAGAGCAGGAATTGGTGCTGGACAGGAAAGGAAGCCTAATCGGGCAGGCTGGTGAGTCACCAGATGGGCCCTGAGTATTTGAGCTCCTTCCACTGGGAGAAGAAAAGCAAAGGCCCACACCCCCATCCAGTCATCAATCCAGCGGCTGTCACCCTTGTTCCTAACACTCTGGAGTTTTCATGAAAGGACTTCAAGGTGTTCAACAAACAGGGAAGGGATCAACTCTCCTACCCTGCAGTGGCCTGGGAACAGTCTCCCATTCTTCCCTCCTCCACCATGCACTCACCAACTAAGAACTGCAGGATGGAGCCATCACACAAAACAAGGACAGGAGGTCAGCTGAGTTGCACCCTGCAGAAACAACAGAGCCTTCCATTTGGGGAAAGTTCAAGGATAAAGGCAGCAGACAGCCCCCAGCTCAGACTGAGTTTCACTTATTCATTCTTTTATGCCACAAATATTTACTAAGCAGCCTCTGTAACAGCTGCTGTGTACAGTATGAACAAGAGAGGCAGATGGCTTGCCATGGCAGAGTATGCTGTCTAGAGACAGACAAAAGGCAAGTTGGTATAGCACAGGATGCAGGCAGGGCTGCAGGAACCCAGACCAGGGCGCCTGGACCTGCACTCACTCAAACAAGAGTTCAGAGAAGCCTTTCCTAGTAAAAGGCCTACAAGCCAAGGGTGGACCTGACACCTCAAAGGCAATCCACGCCGTGAAACCAAGCCTGTGGAATTCCTAGACAAGCAGCCTGCAACAAGAAGACCTTTACCTCATGCCAGGGCATGCGTGGGAGCTCTCCTGAGAACGCTCCTGCTCCTCCCCTCAGGGGCACAGTGTGGGTGCCCAGAATTCTGCCTGAAATCCGAGTGCACTGTGAATGTGTACGTGATGGGCTATTACCAGCCTCTTAACCTGCCCTTTTCCCTGCAGATGTTCCTCCGCTAAGATCAAAACTGTAGTGTTTGGGCTGCTGCCTGTGCTCTCCTGGCTCCCCAAATATAAAATCAAAGAGTACCTCCTCCCCGACATGCTTGGCGGACTGAGTGGGGGATGCATCCAGGTACCACAAGGTGAGAAACCCCTCAGTCAGGCCTGGCCCACTACTCCCTCCTAGTCTTCTCCCTATCCCCACCTCATCCCTCTGTGACGTCCCTAAGCCAACTGTGCACTCAGCCTTCCCTCTCTCTCACTTGCAGGCATGGCATTTGCTCTACTGGCCAACCTCCCTGCAGTCAACGGCCTCTACTCCTCCTTCTTCCCCTTGCTGACCTACTTCTTCCTGGGGAGTGTGCACCAGATGGTGCCAGGTAAGCTCACTCCCCTTTCCAGGCAGGATGATCTGGATCCTGAGGATGGGTGGCATGTTGACAGAGGCTCAGTTTCCACCTGTTTTCTCCCAGAGTTGGAGAAGGTATGTCCTGGAGAGATCGCTGTGTTGGTCCTAGGTCCTCAATGACCTTGGAGAATCCGCTGAGCCTCTGTGAGGTCAGTTAGCATGACCTGTTCCAGCTCCTTCCCTGGAAGGAGAGGAGGACTTGGGAGAACAAGATATACCATACCCTATCTAGGCTAAATCAATACGAGAAACCGCCATCCAATGCCCAGGGTGGTCCCATCAGGCCACTGCAGGGACATTTAGAGTTTTCTTGTGCTAAGTAAAATGGAGAGAAAGGACCTGGTCACCAGGGCTGCTTTCTGGTGCAAGTGCTGCTTCTACTTCTGACCTCATGTGTCCAGTGAGATATATTGACAGGTGGGGCAAGAGCACCTTAGAAAGCATAGGTGGTGGCCAGATGCCACTGATAGTTCTGTTGTGTCACAGAGAGGGGTAGTGCAGATAAGGGAACCCATCTCCTGGGGCTTGGGATGTAGCCCTGGGCCTTTTACTGGTTTCCATGGCCATGCTCCAACCTCTGATTTTTGTTGGCTGCATGGGGCACCACAGGTACTTTTGCCGTTATCAGCATCCTGGTGGGTAACATCTGTCTGCAGCTGGCCCCAGAGTCAAAATTTCGGGTCTTCAACAATACCACCAATGAGAGCTACGTGGACACTGCAGCCATGGACACAGAGAGGCTGCATGTGTCAGCCACACT
>RJWM01003527.1:0-112255 GCA_004363535.1 Dasyprocta punctata | reverse complement strand
GAAAAAATAACCAAGATTAGATTTCTTCCTTTGTTTGGGAAGGAAAATAGATGTGGAGCCTGTGTAGTAAATAATGATGACAGATCGTATTTATAATTTCTATTTAAACATCTAAAGTGCCATTTTGGCATTTGAGTTTTTAAAACGTATGTTTTGAAATGAAATGTTCCTCTGCCATTCCCACATAGAAAGATAAAAAGCATACAATTTTATATGGTTTTCTCTCACTGAAGTTAGTTTCCAAATGATCATTTTAGTTACTTGATAACTTTTTTTGAAGCTAGAACCTAGTGCCTTCACATGAAACACATTCACAGCCCTTTCTATCTTTGTTTTTTCTTTTTCTCATTTTGAAATAGCTTGTTACCAGCTTGCTAAATTTGCCCAGGATGGGCTCAAAGTTGCATTTCTCCTGCCTCAGCCCCCGGAAAGCTGTGATGACAGGAGTGTGTCACCAGTCCTTTAATATCTTTATGTTCTAAAAATCAGGTTTCAACATACGGCTTTTGGAGTCAGATCATCTTTGATGTTTTAAGACACTGCGCTTGTCAAATTTATCAATATTGGGGGAAATAAAATGTCAGATTAAAAATGAATAATTGTTCTTCGATTATAAAATTTTTCTGCGTGCAAGATGCACAGTCACCTTGTGATAGTTTCAGTGAGAGTATCTGTGTACCGTAGCAGCCAGGAGAGATGACAACAATAGTGTCATGCGGTGGGAAAAAATAATTAAGTTTGAGAATTAAAAGTGCAAAATCTGAGTTTAATTAGTTTTACCATACATTGATAATTTGATATCATTAGTCTTTTACTTGTTTTCATTTTTATTTCTTGTTCTTTAAGTGAAATAGTTGTATGCATAAAGGGCAAAGCATCCTTCAACATTTTTATGTGCACAGAGAGCGATTCAATTTAAATATGTGCACAGAGAGCGATTCAATTTAAATAAAACAGTAGCTGTCCACAAAGCAAATATTGCCAACTATACCATAATTCTACCATAACACAACTTGAAAGGTGGATGCATATATCAGAATTATCCACAGGAAGAGTTTCACATGAACATTGTTTTAATTTTAAAAGAGAAATGTTAGTCTGTGTCTATTTGTAAAGACGGAAACATACAAATACAATCTTTTAATGAAAATAACATAAATACATAATTTAATGTTCCTGAGGCATTGAACTACTTTCTTGTTGCTGGGATAAAATATCCCACACTCACAGTTTAAAGGACAGGGGGTTTATTTTGGCTCACAGTTTCAGTTCACAGTCAGCTGGATGCAAACAGAAACAAGACCGCAGAGGAAGGATGATGGAAACCAGGAAGCAGAGAGAAAAGGGACGAACAGAGACAAAAATGCACTTTCCCAGGTCAGATCTCTAGTAGTAACCCAGCCCTTGGTACCTGTCTCCAACTCCTACCAGCATATACAACTGCTGAACTCCTCAGTGAATGAATCCACTCAGGAGTCTAAGTCTCCATGATCCAATCACGCTCTAAATACATGAGGCCATTCTAGATCTAAACAACAGGCATATTTCTGACAGCATTATTTACCTCGCTAAAAAATGTCTTATGATTCCCAAGTGTGCTAGGACTGAATATTATATTACTTCCCTAGATTGACTTTGAAGGTGTTCCAAGTATCCTTTTCTTTTTGCCCATTAGTGGGTGTTAACATACAACTCTTGAGTTATAAAACTTACCCAATTATTGAGATCACAAGCAAATGCTATCTGTTGAGTCAATTCAATGGTTGTGTATAATTTCTTCTTCTGGGATTCTCATGGTGGCTGGATTGAGTAATCATAAAGATGTGGATTTAAACCTTGGACCTGATATTTTGAGGTGAATGATCACGCTTATTTCCACTGAATTGGAAGTTCCTGTGAGAGGTAGTATTTGTTTTCCATGAAGAACTCAGAGATGTCAGGAAGAAATGATGAGGTATATGAGAGATCTTGCACAGTACAAGTGTACTGCTCTTTCCAATTTTTGTTGTCTTCTATTCCATCACTTATTGTGATTTTAACTTACTCTAATCCTATATCTGAAGTTTGAGTTTTTTTCTTGAGTGGCATTGGGGATTGAACACAGATTGAACCAGTGAGACAAAGATAGAGAAAGGGTTAAAATTTATGTGCAGAAGCATCAGTGGTAGCATCTGGAACCATCAACACTTTAACCAGAATGTGTCCCTAAAGGACACATTCTTTTAGGTATTTGGCTAACTGATTCCTCCACGCCTGACATAGCCACTATCTAGACCATTTTCCAAGTTTGGTTCTTGAACTTCCCTTCAGTCCTCTCAAGCTCTCATCTACCTGATTCCATTTTGCTCATGAAAGGCAGCAGTAGCCAAGTGCGGTGGTTCACACCTGTAATTCCAGCACTGGGAGACTAATGGAGGAGGATCTCCATGAGTTTGAGGTGAGCCTAGACTATGTAATGAGTTACGCTATCTGAAAGAAAAAAAGAAAGAAAGAAAGACCAGTACAGCTTCCTGGAAGGATAAATTTGAGTCATTTGTCAGAAAATCATAATGCCAAATAAATTAAATCAGGCACAGAAGTTAAATATCACATGGTTTCTCTTATATGAGAAACCCAGAATATAAATAATTAAAAGAGCAAAATAGAAGAGAGGTGGCAGGAAACAGACTCTCTGGAGGTGGGAAGAAGATTTGGGAAAGGACAGAGAGGGAAAACTGGAGGAGGAAGGGGACTGAGATGGAATAGTTATATGTATCTGTCCCCAAGAAGAATGTAATTATCATATATTACACACATATATGAACAAATAACCAAAAAGAAAGAAAGAAAGAAAGAAAGAAAGAAAGAAAGAAAGAAAGAAAGAAAGAAAGAAAAAATAAAAGGAGCAAAATAAAAGAAAAGAAACAAAATGAAGAGAAGTGAAATGAAACAACAACAACAAAAAGAAAATGAAAGGGAAGAAAAAAGGTAAGCAAACTAGTACTGATTCTGTTACTTACAAACGAAAGTGTGTTTGAAATCACAGATCTCAAAGTCTTTCAAGGAAGTATAAGTGACTAATTTAATTTTCTGATGTCATTCTTTTAGGTAGTTGGATTGCTTCCATATAAAAATTGATAGAGTGCTCAACCACCCTTTCATATACAAATGCAACAGTCAATATTTGCTAGTTTCCCCATGTTTTGAAAATAAAGCATTATTTTCCCAGTTTTCTTAAAAGACAATTTATCAGTTGCTTTTATTGTAACCTAAAACTGTAAGGGGTCCCTCTTACGAGTGTAGAGTCCTATAAAATTTGACCTCTGAGTCTGTTTTTCACAAAAACCCTAATTTTTATACCTTTTGTGATTTCTGCTATGACAAAGAGTTTTTCAGGCTTATCTTATGGATTTTCTGCTCACAGCTAATCAAGGATTTCTCCACAGAGGCAAATTTTGCTTGGGACAGTGGGTGAACCTTTAAACGGTATCTTTTCCAAATATGTTACACCTTATAGAGTGGTGCCTCAGTTTATGAACTTAATTGGTTCCCTGATTTTGGGAAAGATGACTGACTTTATATTCATGTAGGAAAGTTAGCAGGAGTCATACTCATCAATCATGCAGAGGTCCTAAATGTAAGTAAATTTTCCTGAACATTTCTGTTCTCAAATTGTTTATGCACAGGAGTATTTGTGAATCGAGGTATCACTATGTTTTCAGAAAAACACGGGGATATTTTTTATTTTACTGGATGATTTTAGTTTTCTCTACTCTGATTCTAAATACCAAAGACAAAAGCAAAAGAGCAAAATTTCCCCCACTTGCTGCTTTGTGGTGAGAACTGGCTGATGACAATTTCTTTAGTTCAGTAGTCATCATAAAAAATGCAAAAAAGGAAATCAATTCAAGTAAGCTAGTTATAAATATATCCTAGTCTTAAATAAAGAATTAAAACAGATTGTAGCCAACAAAAAATAGAAAGTTACATCATTTTGCTTTAGAAAAGCAGTCTATTCTGAGTGATTTACAGTACGTCAGACTCAACCTGACTTTAAAAAATCAGGAATGTCTCACAGCTGAAACTTGAAGGAAAAACTCAATTTCCAGTTCCAGTTGTAGGAAGCCCAATAACGCAAGCATCCAGGTACTTAACCTTGTTGTCCTTTAGTTTCTAGTTTTATCTGTGGCAAATTGTTTTTGTTCTGCTTTTCACTTTATGAGGATAGTTAGATGATTCCAATCTCTCTAAGCATCACAATCAGATAAGACAAATTCCAGGGATTGGAAGAGATTATGGAGGAGCTTGCTAGTTTTACCTATGATGTCCATTTTTCTCTGCTTCTATAATAACAAAAGATACCAGACAACACTTGACAAACTAATTTCTCAGCTATCTTTGCAACTGAAGGTGACTACTAATCAGGTTCTGTCCACTGTGATGGGAGCTTACAGAAAAGAGAACACTGCTACTCATTTTAAGCCATTATAGTTTGAGGATTCTTTCACGACTGCCTAGTCAGGCTAAATTGCTTAACTGATACATGCTTCATATATCCTCTTTAAATTTTAAAATCTTATCTTCAAATCTTCTAAGCCCCGCTCCCACACACACACAGTCCCTCAAAATCCTGAAATTATTCTAGGCTAGGACTGGACCTCATGCATACTCCTAAATTATACAGCACAGTGAGACATAAGAGTATCATAACATGCTTGAATTCTTTGTGGTATCAAAATTTAGGAATCTGATCAGGAGATGAGAATATCTTCCCAAGCAGCATGCAACTGTGTAGAGTAAAAAACAAAATAATTGTTTGACAGAAGGAAATAGAAAATGAATCACCACCCCAACATATTTTCTGTATTTTAAAATTAATTACACTGTGTCATTTCTTTATATGAATGTGAGACTATGCACAAACAGAGGATGATAGACCATCTTTTTTCGATGACAGTGCACGCATAGTTTTGTCTGCATAAATGTGTGTGAAAGGAACCCACAGATGCACACTTAAATCAAGACCCAATGTACGTATATGTAAACTTAATCATGGTATATGTATAATGTTTTGAATTCTTGTTCACTTAAATTTTACATATATTTCTATGTCACACAAGCTTGTAATTATTAGTCTGTTAGTGTCACATAATGTTCCATTAAGTAAAAGCACAGGACTATAATTTGATTGCTAATTTTACAAACTAGTTTGATTCTCACATCTTTTCAAAAAAGTATTATAATCTAGTCAATACTTTCACATGTATAATAACTTCTGCTTTTAGGTTATTTCCTCAGGAATTATGCCCATAATATTCCTATAATGTTGCAGTGGCTGATCGATGGTGTCAATTTGAGGCATTTAGAAACTTAACTAATGGTCCTGGTCGGTGCCGCCAGAGCCCCACGGGGTGGGTCCCGGAAGGGCCCATTCTGGTTCTCCTCTGGGGGTCCAGGCAGTGGTCCAGTCCCCCAGAGGGCAGTTCCATTGTCAACATTGGGGATTCTCTTCTGTTTTGCCTTACTATTTTGCTTTACTCTGATCATTTTTTTCTCTTTATTTTATATTCTGTTTTTACTGGTTTTATTCTGTTTTGTTTTTGGTTTAGATCTTCTATACCTGTTGGAATGGTCAGCTATTCTGAGGATGACAGGATATACTCTAATAGCTACTGTATTCACATTATTTTTCTTCGAAGTTCTGTACCAGTTCTACTGCTTTGTTTTGATTGACTTTGTTCTGTTACGTTCTGTTGGATTTTTTCTATCTTTAAAATAAAATAAATAAATAAATAAAAAGAAACATAACTAATCAGTTTAGTAATTCTACAACCTAGGATGTAGAAGACCCAACCTAGGGTGTATCTCCTGGATGGTATAAAAGGGAAGGAGGAAGGGTGGATGAGGTTCTGTTCTTTGGAGGAGCTCCAGTCTTTGCCTTCTGTTTGGAAGTTGTCTCCTGGCCTCCAGTGCAGACTCTTTGGTTTCTGCCTTGGACCCCTCAACCTTCTGGCATAGACCCTTTGGACTTCTGTCAGAGACCCATTGGCCTGCTGGTGCAGACTTGCATGGGACACTGAGGTGAACTCCAGACCTTGGGACGAATCCTTCAGCTTCTGTCATACAGACACCCTCTGCACGCTTCCTCATCCAACTATTTGACTGATCATCATAAGCCAATCTTGTAATTTCTTATACATTTGTATATCTCGTGCTATTTGTTTTCTCTGGTAAAACCCTGACTAATACAAATGTTCACCAAATTAGAAAAATACTATTTTTTATTCTTACCACACACTCCAAATTATTTTCCGCATGATTATTCCAATTTACACTCTTGAAATAAGAGTAACAATATATAAGTCACACCTTGTTTGATTGGAATTTATGATTTTTAATTTGTGACTTTAATGAAGTCTAAAATGTCACATCATTATTACAGCCACTTACATTTTCAAAGGGGAAAAATTTCCTGCATATAATTTTTTCTCAATGTCATGTTTGCTTTTTCTGTAGCACTTTACATTTTTTGGCTATCTTAAAGCATGGTCAGCCGGGCATGGTGGCCCATGCCTTTAATCCTAGCACTCAGGAGGCTGAGGTGGGTGGAGCGTTGTGAGTTCAAGGTCGGCTTGGGCTACAATGTGAGTGCAACATTGGCCTGAGCTACACAGTTTGACCCTGCCTCTAAACACCAGGGCTGGGAGTTTGGCTCAGTGGCTTAAGCTTCTGTCTGGCTGGCATTAGTTTGTGAGCTTGATCCCCAGTGTCGCAAAAAACATGGTCAAGTTGGCATAGTTTTTGTATTTTTTCAAAGCAAAACTGAAACTTAGAAACTGTTGACATATATTTTGCAGATGGCCATTTTTATTTGCTTTTTTTTTTTCATTTTTGTGAATATATGTGTGCTTATCATTTATCCTCTTAAAATAATACCTGATATTTTAAATTATTCAATTTTTTGCATGGTATTTATTAAAAATGCATGACACTATAAGAAAAATCCACTGGCTTTCAAATCAGATTATACCTAATACTACACTTCTTAAAACTGACACCAATATGACATTTTATTTTCCTTTCCAAAGATAAGTTTTAAATATCCACACCCTTGTTGATCTTACAAAAAAAAAAAAATGTTCCTAAAACACTAAAATCTTTTGTGAGGGACATTTTTCTTTTTCTAAGGCAAATGGATACAAAATCTTCCGGTACATTTTTTTCAATCGTCAGATAGCTGATGACCAAAGGCAGAACCCAGACTTTGAATTGGTTGAAGCAATTTTCATTTGAATTGTTTTAATCATTTTTATAAAGCATATGTCAGATTCTCTGTTTAAATCTCGATCTATTTCTGTAAAATTTCTGTCATTGTCCCTAAACAACAATAGTAGCAGTGTTACTAAATTTTTAAATATACTTTCACTTTCATTAACCCATTAATTTTTGCAACCATCCCAAAGCTGGCAAAAAGCATAATTTTTACAGCTTTTGTAGCAACTAGGAAAGTGTGAAGATGCTTTGATTAAGGCAGGACTCTTTCAAAGGGCGTGGTCTTGGAGCCTTGTACAGTCAACCTTATTAAAAGAATTACTATCTTCCAATAGCCTTTTTTAATGCCTAACCTGCAAATCCTGCAGTCATGTCCCCATCAGACTTCAGGAGTTAGAACTTGGGTTTTGTGACCACAGTCTGGCCTCTCTTGATGTATTCCTTCAAGAATACAGAAAATTTCCCAGTTGTTGCCTTGCATTCACACTTCAGCTACACCAAATAATTTATGGTTAATCTACTCAGCCTAGCCACCTCTGTCCTTTTTCTCACATTTTGTTCAATTGCTGTATCACAGGATGCCTCATTCAATGCTTGCCTTAGTTAAGCTTTTTCCTTGATGCTGTTGAAATATCTGTACAATTTTCTGTAGTTGAAGGTATCTCCTCTTCTCACCTTCTTGCTAGACCTCAGGCCTTTTTGGGTGAGCTGCATGTCCACTCTTACTGAACCTCCAACAACTGCTCTGAATGGTGATACAGGGCTTCCATCGCTGACGCACTGTGAGTACTAACGGGATAAAGTGACTAATTGAATCTCTCACTAAGATTCTATCAAACACCATGTTTTCTTGGCTTTCCTTACTAACCACGAGTACAAACTTTCCAGAGTATTGCATCCTTGTCATGATCCCATCCCCAACTACACTGAAAATTACTTGAGGCATGTATTTATAATCTTCACAAGTAACACAGTGCCTGACATTTAGCAAGCGATCTCTCTCTCAATATATGTGTATGTGAGTGTGTGTGCATCTCCATATGTACGTACATATGTACAATGGAAATAAATGGACACACACTATCTAAATCAGTATAATCAGCCATACTCTTCAGTTATTTTATTTTATTTTATTTTGCTTTATTTTATTTCCAGGTATCTGAGGATCCTCCCAGACTAGCATTCTGCCACTAGCTAAGATCTTCAATATACTGCTGGCTAAACCTGTGGAGTTAACATATCCATTCCCATTTGATGACGTATATCCTCCAACCTTAGTGCAGTGTGACACATGACAGAGACCATGTAAGATGCTTTTAGACAGGTGAGTCTTTGCTACTTATTTTCATGTTTCTAGAACAACGCCGATAATCTATTTTTCAGTGTGCAAAAACTGCTTTTCTCAAGGAAATGTGTGTCTAATAAACCAGAATGGGAATCACGTGTGCTAAGTATTTGGCCACTGTGAAATCTACCTTCATTGTGAAGCAAAAGCATCATGCACATGCGGGCAGGTACAAGAGGATGACACAGTCACCTTGAGACCAGCACATTATTTTCCAATGTGTCTGCAGTGATCTTAAATGATGCTTCATACCTATTAAGTACTTAACAGACCTTTGTTGAATGCTTGAGAATATATTAGGAAAAATTCTTGTAAGTTCTTAATTTCTTTAAAAGTCTCAGTATATTTTTTGAAGGATCCCTTCACTTTCTATGTAAGTCAGTTCGTTTTTGAACAAAACAGCATAATGAAGTTACAATAAAAGATCCAATTGGATGTTAATTTTATTTGCATGTTTTGCCTTATGACATGAAAATAATTATGAAACAAACAATCCTTAATAATAACGACCACACAGTCTGAGGGCTTGTAGTATCCTTCTTTGTTAACCCTAGACGCTGTTATTGAAATGGAAAGTGAAACCGGCATTTTTGCAAGTTTTTTTTTCTTTTCTATAGTGTAAAGGTTAATGAGCTGTGGTGTGGTTTAATGCTGTGTGTGCTAAGCTAGCACCTAATATGTTAAGTTGGGCGTGATTCAAGCCTTCCATGAAAAGTGGCTCAGACATTGCAGATGGGGGAGGAGGACAGAAGGGAAGAAGCCTGCACTATTGGGTTTGTGTTATTCCTCAGGAAAGGTGGTCCAGGGCAGAAGGCAGGGCTGTTTGGGACTTTATATACAAGCTATTCTCAGGGGAAGCATAAATATCCCACATTCCATTTCAAAAGGTGCTGGGTTATAGGTTATTGACCAGGTTAGGGATTTATAGCTGAAGTCAGTAATCGTTAAAGAAAAATAGTTTGACAATTTTATTATTGTGGAGAACTTCTGGAAAACTTAAACAGAAATTTACCTAAGAATTGACTCGGCAGTTAACAATAGGAGATCCATATATATACATATTTATATGCACATGTTAGCACACATATGTAGAATTGCACATGCACACTTTGGAACTAAATTTCCTTTCATTTTCACAGATAAATGTTATACTGTGAATTTTTATGTTTGTATCACATGGATATGTATGTCATATACTAGTTCAGAGGACTGTATTTGTATAATTCTGAATAACTGAAATATTGGTAAGTAGATCATTTCTGAACAATGTGAAAATGATTTCTTTATTTCAGGGTTCAAAGACACAAAGAAGTAATAAAAAAGAGAAGTCATAGGAGGAAGCTACTACTTCCCAGTATGTTTCACATACCACTACTATTTTGTGCACCCTCTCAAATGCATATCCATGCAAATGCTAACACTAGCATCTTAATTAATCATGTATTCTAAAAGCAATACAAATTTTTAGAATCAGAATTAAAGATTTAATCATCACCCTACTTATTTCTTATACTTAACCTCAAATTATTCATAATCAGGATTTAGTTCCCAGAATTAGTGTGGTGTTTCTGTTGTGAGGTAGAATAGCACACAAGGGCCCTGAAAAACAATCTTTTCAGAAAGTATACAGCTCAGAAGATATCTGGAGTAGGTTACAAGTGAGAATTATGGGTTTCTGTCCACTTGAATTTTGCAAAAAATAATTGAGTGCCCTGTGATAATCCTCCAGGCGAGCTATGGGGTTGTGACTTCAGCACTGAAGCTTCGATTCCCTTTGTGATACTTCTGGAAGGAACCAAAAGGATAGTAAAAGAGAAAATCTGTGACTGCAGAATTTGAGGCTAAGTGTGACAGCCAGGTCCATACCACATACTTCAAGGAATTTATGCAATCTTTAGCTTTCACCTGCCGTGTAACCGTCTGGGAAAGGTTCTAGAAAGACTTTATTCCGCTTCCCACCTGCCACTTTCCATCCTCACACTATGTTAGTTAGAGTTTACTAGAGGAACAGAATCAATATAAAACATGATTTTATACATAAAAAAGAAAGAAATTATTAAGCACGCATATAGGATCAGAAAGGGAATGGGTTCTGATGACCATTGGTGGAACCAGAGGGAGAAAAACCCAAATTGTCCATCTGCATGCTGCAAGGCTAGAGGATTCCATAGCAGTGGAAGGTTGAAGGCCAAAAGCTCTTACAAAGTCACAGGGGTGAGCCTGTGTTAGCAAACCAAAGGGTTTGAATTAGAAGGTTGAAAAGTCTGAACCAAAAGGCCAAAGGAGCTAGAGACCAACATCCAAAGACAATGACAAAGATTCAACTCCTTTGAAGAAAATGAGGGAAACTTCCTTCTTTCCCTTTTTATTCCATCTAGGCTATACACAATCTTAGGCTGGTTGCCACTCTCCTCAGTTTGCAACTGCATGTCAATCCTCCCCAGACACAATCAGAGCATCACTGATCTGCTGGGTTTTGTTACAAAAGTCAAGGTAACACACCACAGTCAAGGATCGCATGTCAAGTCAGGCATAAGAGCTGGAAGTTGGACAGAAAACTGTAACTACATGTAGCAATGAGAACAATGTGAGTCCAAGTAGAGACAGTGATTATTTCTGTTTAGCCAAAACTTTCACTGTGCAAAATTATTTATCTTCCACTGGAAAATACACCGTACTAGAATGTCATTCAGGAAGTAGACATTGAATGACTTGCAGGAATCTAGGTTTATTATGTGAGGTTAGCTTGGTGCATAACTCTAGCAAAGATATTTCAGTCATAAATTTTATTCTCATTAATAAGATCAACAAAGGACAAATGATCAGGGTTATTAACTAATATAATAAATGAGACAAAGGAAATAAAATGATAAAATCAGATGTAATTGTGGGTGGTCAGCATCAGATAACAGGAAGATTCTTCAGAAGAAAAGGCAACTAAGAAGAGATCTAAAGGACACAAATAAGGCTGTTCTGTAAAGTAGTAAATGAAAGACAATCTAGGAAGTGGAAATAGCCAGAATGAATGCTCTGCATCCAGAAACATTTCTGTGTGGTCAGGGAAATGGAAACATCATTGGAAAACATCAGTGGAAGTAAATTCTGCTAGGTTTTAAGTCCAGGATGATAGTCTAAAAGGGTAACAATAAACGAATCTGTGGAGATGAGGGAGCCAGGTCATGTTGCATTCTGTAGACATAGTCTATGGTCTGCATATTGTTCAAAGTTCAATGGGAACCAATGGAAAGTTTTTAAACGTGTTTAATTTATTGCAGTTGAGTGAAGAATAAGAGGGAGTAAGATATTATTCTATACCCCATGACTCTGGCTTGAGGAGGGGATTGTTGCTATTTACATCTAGAATTGACTACTAAAATATAGAAAAGGCGACTGTAGGGATAGTGCCACATCGTTACAGCAGTTATGGCTTTCAGTAGAGTGATAGAGCCAAGCCAATAGAGTAACTGAAGAATGAAGGTCAAAAATGAAATGCTGTAAGTTTCCATTTCTTATACAGTCTAGTTTCTTGCCATCACTTCTACTAAATGAACCCAACCAGAAAGAAATGTGTTGATTTAATCAACAATGTAGTTTGTGTAAGGCAGCCTACAGAGAACACCACCTGCCAGCCAATCACACATGATGAAACTCCCTCTCTCCCTCTGTTTCTGTCTCTGTCTCTCTCTCTGATCTCTCCCTTTCCCTCTCTCTCTCTCTCTCTCTCTCTCTTACTCTCTCTCTCCCCCCAAGTCCCCATGTATAGTTCTGAGTATGGATAAGGGGGAAGGCCCACACTAGGTGTAAGTGCCACCAGCCCTAGAGGCATGCAGCCTGGATAGAAAATAAGGGACAGAAAGAGGGCTGCTACCATTTCTTGTTGTTGCTTCATTACCTTGCTGCCTGCTGCCTTCTGCCCTTCATGAACTATTTCTCCTCTATGATGCCCCTCTGCCATGCTTCCCACCTTGGAGCCAGCCAATGATGGAATGAAACTCTCTTCAAACTGTGAGCTACATTGAATTTTTTTTCCTTTAACTTTGATGTTGGGCATTTTGTTCCAACAATAAGAAAAGTAAAAGTAATTAAGATATTATTTATTGCACAAACTACAGAAGTACATCAAAGTAATTTCTCAATTTAATGAAATTACCATTAAAAATTCAAACTTTTTTGTTTAAGATTTAGTTGTAAGGGAGAAATGAATCTTCTCAAGAATTTGAGGTACTGAACCACATATGAAGACATGGCACTCTTTCAAGCCGTGAAGAACTCACTGGAACATTTTACAGCTTTTCCTAAGAATATGGATTATAAGGGTAAGAAATGAATGAGTTTTGCTCCATTCAATAGAATAGAGGCAACACTTATGCTGGATAACCCTGACTTAACTCAAAAGAAAGAAACAGAATATTCTCTTCCTCATTCTGTAAATGTTCTATGGGCCCAAGCAGTGCAACCACACAATAGACCAGTAGGAGTATGATAACCCTCAGAAATGAATTTGCTTAGTGTGGTAGAGAGTCCGATGTGGATGGTAATGCCACATTCCAGCTACACTAATTATAGTTTTGGTAACTAGTGACTAGGTCCGATTTAGATATATATGAAACTACCTCTGAGGTTTCAAGAAAATTCGTGGAATTTGAGACACTCAAAAAGAAGAGTTACTGTATGCAAAGAAGGAAATCTAAAAAGAAAACATAACAACCATGATTAAGAAGTTAGATAAAAGTGATGTTAGAGAGTAGGGAAACTCAAAACATCCTATCAGGTTTAAAGATACAGCACACGGATTACAATTTATGGAGGATTAAAGGAGTAAATATTAAAGATGTATAATTTAGAGCCACAACTTTATTTATCTTAATAATGACCTGGGTTTGGACTATCAATTGTTCTTTGGATAAGGTTGAAATCTATAACATCGTTCCTCCCTTTTCAGTGTTTACTTGTTGATGCTGACATAAAATATAGCACATGCTATCTGAAGCAAATCTCACATGAAAATGCTTGATGATAGCTTAATTTTTCTGGCTTTCTCCTCTTGTGGCACCATGCCAGGGAACCCATGATACCAAAGGTTAGAAATGGGCCATCATTCTGGAATATGTAATTTGGACAAAATTAAGTTCATGCTACAATTGCTATCAATCCAAAATTTGGTTCCAGGCATGCAATTAAACTAAATTCTTCAGTCTAATATTTACCAGTTAAATAACACTGAACCATCTTTTTTTTCCCTAATTTTAGTATTTGCCTTTATATATCTTCTTAAAACACATTTAGTTTAAAATGATATATTTAGGCAAAAACACAGAATATTAAACAAAGTTAAATGCTCACATCTCACATAAAAACCAAAGAAGAATCACTATATAGCATGTCATTTCGTAAGCTAGCATCTTTTGCCTTGAAATTGGCACTTTTCTACTTTTTGTTTTGTTTGATTTATTTATTTTATTTTGTATCAAGAATCAAACTCAGGACCTTGTACTTACCAGGCAGACGCTTGTGCCACTGAGCTACATGCCCAGCTCATTCTACTTTATTTTATGATGTGGGGTTAGAGTGCTGCAGTCCACATCCTCCCTTCCCAGCTGGCTCCCCATGAAGCTGTGCCAGTACAGAGGAACTGGAGGATGGAGAGAAGAAATATACTTGCTTTTCTTATATGAGCTTCCTTTGTTTCCTGCTGCTGTCGGCTTCACCCCAGCAGCAAGAGTTCATTCTAGGAGCAGAAGCTCAGTCTAGCTCTCACTTCTCTGGCACTTAGAGATCAGCCTGGGTATGCATTTTTGTCATTAGCTGTCCAGCAGCACCTCTCTGAAGTTCTCTGATTGGTCCATCCATCCATCCCACACCCTGAGCTTGGCGACCTTGGTACCAGCTGAGCCCATTCCCAGTGGTCTGTGGTTCCCATTTTCCAAGCTTACCATTAAGACTTCCAAGGATCCCCCAGAAGTAGGGGCCACAGCCCCTCACTGATGCCAAGATCATTTTTCTGTGTGATATTTTAGCTCTTCCATATCACATTTGCAACTTTTAATTTCTCTGGTTATGTAACTCATGTAATCTCTGCCTCCTGTCTGGGTGCTGGTTGATATGGAATTTGATATTAAAGTGAGACTAGTGAACAGATAATCAATCAAAAATTGTTTGGGTAAATAAATGGGAGAGGCAAGTCAAATGTGTTTTATATTGCCGTTTCCCCAGTTCAAAATGTTTACCCCTTCCCAGTAAACTAATTACTTTTATCACATGTAATGCAGGGGATTGATTCCAGAACTCATGTGGATACCCAAAACGAGATTCTCAGGCATAGCATTTGCATATAACCTTTGCATATCCTCTTGTATACTTTTTTTGTTTTGAAAAAGAGAGAGAGAGAGAGAGAGAGAGAGAGAGAGAGAGAGAAAGTCTCGCTATGTAGTTTAAGCTGTTCTTAAACTCACAGTGATCCTCCTGCCTCAACCTCCCAAGTGCTGGGATTATAGGCATGTGCCACCATGCCTGGCTTCTCCTGTAAGGTTTTAATCATCTTTAAATTACCCAGTATAATTAAATGACATGCAAATGTTGTGTTTTGTTTTGTTTTTGAGACACGGTCTCACTATGCAGCTCAGGTTGAACTTGAACTCACTACATAGTCAAGGCTGGCCTTGAATTTGCAGTGATTCTCCTGCCTCAGCCTCCCAAGTATTGGGATTATACGCATGCGCTACCATACCCAGCTGTAAATAGTTGTTATGGCATATTGCTTAGGGAACAATGACAAGGAAAAAAGCTATATATGTCCAGTACAGAAACAATATTAAAAGTATTTTGGAATCTTAGCTGTTGACTCTAAAGTTGCAGAATTTATAAGTGTGGAGGAACAACTATCTTTTATTGAATGTTACATATTTACATTTCAGTAAACTTTCCTTTACTTAGATATTTTAACAAACTCAGACATTTGGGCTCCTAAATTTTGCTCAGAATATAAGTTCCTAAAATTTTCTATTTTTTAACCTTTGAATGTGATATTTATAAGACATCTATATTGTTTAGACCTACAGGTTGAAACGTCATCATCAAACTTAAATACTCAATGGATGGAATGAATGTCAGAACAGAAAGGACATTGTAAAGAGTCAATGAACAGCAAGATATGTCAACAGGTTTTATTTGACTTAACAAAAAAAGAAAAAAATGTAATTGAAAATAAGTTTTAGAAACTTGTAAGATAATACCAAAAGTCTCAGATTTCCTCATGAATTGTACAAATATGGGCAACCTCTGATTAGTCCTTGTAGGTTTGAAAACCTGCACAATGATATTGGAAGATAAATTACAAATTGTTATATGAATCTAATTGAGACACGCTCTCTGTTAAAAAAAAAAAAAGATTCTTAAAAGACCCAGAAAACCATAACATTACAGTTTTTAAGAGTATAATCTTCAATTACTTGATATATAAAAGACAAAGAAAATATCAACAATTTTAGAAGGATAGGTAGATCACAGTAATGCTGAAATCATCCAAACAAATTTAAATAACAATAGCATTTCTCCAGCAAGTTGAGGAAATGCTCTTAGAATAAATGCAAAGTCTCAGCAAAGAAAGAAGACTTGAAGAATGAAAATTATGAAATCTAAGAATAAAATATGTAAAAACATGTTAAGTTAGCCCAAATAAAAAATAACCGTGTAGCGTTAACAGTGGAGAAATACATCAATAAAAATTATACAATCTGAACAATAGAAGGAAAAATGATTCAAAAAGAATAACCAGAGCAGCAGACATGTGTGAGATAATTGTTAAAAACTAAACATAAGGAAAGTATTTTGACAGTAGCCAAAAAGAGGGAGAATTAAATGACAAATTGCATACAGTGAAATAGCTGTCTGAAAGAGTGCAAATAACTCACCAGAAAACAAAACTAAGCAGAGGAATAAAGAATATTCATTTTAATTGTATTTTCTAAAATGATGTATCAATACATATTATGGGAATAAATGATAAGTTTTGTTAGACAAAACGAATGTTCTGTGATATACGTTGAGATCAGCACTTAAATGGAATCAGATATGGAAAGTACGAAACTTTCATTTTTACAGTCTTCAGTTTAGTACAAAATCTTTTCTCCAAATGAAATTCTTAAAATTTTAATTTTAAAACTTCATGAATAAGCACCATGTGCATCATATGTTATTTTAAATGCCTATTAAATCTTTCATAAGGTTTTATCTTAAATGCTGTAACTTTACTGAAGGACAATTTCCTGCATAATTTTATTCTAAAATAGTTTCCAGTGAAGAAAGAGATATGTGTGCAGAAGTTTGCTGGATCACAAAATGAAAGATCCTAATAAACTTTCAATAGAGATTATATTGCTTTTCAGTGTTTCCAGCATTTACAGTGTTAAAATTTAAAGGTAAAAGAGAAAAAAAAAAACTGATCAGAAAGAAGAAATTTAAAACATGGAATTTATGTCTTTTTAAAAAATATTGCTCAAGAATATTATAGGAAAAAGTAATTTGCTTTAAAGCAGCCTTGCACCTTATAATCACACGATGAAAAACCTCGTAATAATGCATTAAGCTGACAAAAGTTTCCTCCGATATTTTCCTCTATGGGGACGTAAACTAATCTCCTCTTCACTATTCAGATGTAGAGAGCTGATATTCTTTTCTCTGATGAAGATAACAGGAAAAAAATTAAATGCTTTCATTGAAAAAGATTTTTAAAACATGAGTCAAAAAAGAAGCAGCTCAATTTTTTTTAAAAATCTGTATCTTTAATAATTTCCTTACGAAAACAAATGGAGAGATGGGCACTCATGTTGGGAGGAAGTGGTGTGTTTGCAATGTCTCCTAGCCATGAGCCTGCTGCTGTACTTCTTTTGTCTCGGTGGTTTCCTGAACAAGAGTAGAAAACGTTGCTCTCATAATATCACTTGAGCCCTCTCTCCTCTCAGCCCTCTTTTAGGTTGGTCATTGGGGGATCACCAGATGGGAAGAAAGCTTTCAAGTCCATTACTCCTTTCCTATCCCTTCAACACCTTCTGATGTCCAGAGGGCTTTTCACAGGTTCTAATATTACTGCAGTGATTCAGCAAGCTCTTTGAATTGTGGTCAGGAAGGGAACAGTATTCTCTTCGTGATTCTCATAGGAATTCACCTTGCCTTCCTAAGAATGCAGGCAAAAAGCCAAAATATTACTGCCAGTGAACTAAATAAAACAGCCATTATAGAATTAAAGGTATATTTAAAAAGTCTTGGTTGGTAACAATAGAACTGAAGTGTTATCGACCAGGTTATCCACCAATAGTATTGCTTTTCCTGAGGTAAAATCCTACCTTGGAAGACTTAGAATGTATACCATATAAATACTGATGGAACAAAAACCAGTAACCACCTAAAAATATTCCAACATTGACAGGAGTAGCACCTGTTATACAAAACATGCCTCCTTGCTTGACCAGAATAACGTTAATCTAGAAAAAGAGAAAAGAAGCTACTTGAGTCTTTATTTAGAATTCTTTCTCACAAGTGCCGTGACGGGTTAAATAATAGTTTCAATTAGAGAATTCTTCTCTAGTAAATAAAATCTACTAAGTGTGCCATACTGACTAAAGAAAATTGTTCTCTGTTTCCAAGTCTGATGCTTTTTGTTTCTTTTTCTTTCTTTCTCTCTCTCTCTCTCTTTCTTTCTTTCTTTCTTTCTTTCTTTCTTTCTTTCTTTCTTTCTTTCTTTCTTTTTTTTTTTTTTTTTTTTTTTTTTTTTTTTTTTTTTTTTTTTTTTTTTTTTTTTTTTTTTTTTTTTTTTTTTTTGTCCTGATCTTTTCCAGAAGGTCTTGTCTTTGACAGATGACAACACACTCTTTTTCTCTCAACCTTTGATTTCATCTGGGGAAGGAACAATGGGAAGGACACACAGAACATTAAAGAGAAGGAGCAAAGGAAGCCAGGATGCTAGATTTCTGGCTCTCTTTGTATTTTCCTGGAGCCGGCTCCTGCCTGACAACACTATTTGCAGGGCTCTGATTGTGGAATCGGCTGCCTTTGACCCTCGGGTTGAGAGGTCATGACCAATTTCCCCATGATCAACGTTCATGAATATCTGAAGAGTCTATCACTTGCTTTAATCCTGCCTTTGGCTCTGTATAAATAATGCCTTCATTACTTCATTTTCAGTATACTCATTTGAGTGTCCCATAGATTTTATTGTAATACTAATTTGGGATAAAGATTTAAAGTGTTATAAACCATTTTGTTGGTCAGAATTCATTCCTTACTTGGGCAACAATTCTTGTTTTGACACTCACTTCATATCCAGAGGTCCTGCTCCACTATTTTTCATACTTTATGTCGCTCCAGCTGTGTCTATATCCACTTGTCATGGGGTTAATGGGTCAAGTAAGTGGGATTTTGGAGCTTAGGAACAAGAAAACTTATTTTTAGGAAGTAAAACTGGAATTCTTGGATCACTTGCTTTTTAGTGGACAGAACAATATTAGTCTATGGGGAAAGATCAATACAGCTGATACTTAAGCAATGAGTATTGTGATGGTATACAAATATTTGGGCCTAGTATCTTGTAGGTGCAACAGTTGTGTGATCTTTTTTATTTCAACTTGATGTTAAATATTCATTGAAATTGTTGAGTCCTCAGTGCCTTTTAAATAAATTCAGTACATTTATTTATATAAAAGTATAATTATTCCAATGGTCAATACTTACGGTCCATCAGTCTTAATTAATTCAATATCTGATTGTCTTGCAAACTGATCCTTGGAACAATGTTTATTTTAGTATGTAAACACAATGCAATAAAAAACGTTATGGAAGGAAACTTTTTCTGATCAAAAAATTATTCTATAGAGCGCTTCAAGTCTGGGATTCTTGTATACAACTGTAAAACACAACTATTTTGAAGCTTAACTTTTTGAAATTTTCATGAGTCAAAGTTCGCAGTACAGTGATCAAGGATTTTTCTCAACATCTAACCACTCTAAAATGTTTTTGGGTCACATGCTTCCTAATTATTTGCTCATCTTCGATGGAATTAATTTGTCAATGCTATTTACCTAGTAACACACACCTAAAGTGAGAATGATATTTAAGTGGTTGTGTAGGAACCATGTACGTGAAGTCCTAATACAGCACTAGAAGAGAAGGCATTCATTGTAGCCATGGCAAAAGCTGTCAACAGAAGATTATGCGTAGTTGTTCTCTTCTGTTGAGAGGAGAAAGAACCCCCTTTATCAGCATGTGACTGGCCCCCTGCTAAGATATGTGCTGCTCCATCCTGTAAGTGATGGTTATCACTAACCTACCTATCACTATCCTTCTCTCTTTTAATCTTAAAAGAATAGGAGGTAACACGAAAGCTCACCTGTGTCTTAACTACATACTGTGCCCTTGTATATTGTCATTTATTATAAGAAAAGATGTGCATGACTCTTTCTGGAAACTAAAAACTCTAAATTTTATTCAGTCTAATACCACATTAAAATTTTATAAACAGAAAAGGAAAATGGAGGTGTTTTGAACTATTTAATTTTCCCTAAGGAATATTGGAAAGAAATTCTTTCCTGCGTACGCACCAGTAATTCTGTATTCTAGATATTATGTTATAAAAAAATACACTTTATTCTATTTCCCAGTTGCAGGTAAATATACATTCTTGTTTGTCTCTCCCTTGTGTTTGTCTTTATGAAACTTACTGAAGAGCTCACCCTTTACAGTAAAGACTGTGAGCTCATTAAATGCTAGTTTTCCCCTCTCCTAACCACTGGGAAATTCCCTCATCTCATTTTACAGTGCTCAGCATAGACTAAATAATAAATATCTATTGCACAAATGATTAATAATTTAACTTCTTGATTACATATGGACATGCTATTAGTTGAGGTATATCTCAATACCTAAAAAACATCCAGCAAATTCATAGCTTGTTTAGGTGATAATATATGCTGGTCATGGTTTAACTAAAAACTTATCAACAGAAATTCTTGTAACTCTGGCAAAATATAATTAGAATCATTGTCAGAAAGAAGAGAACCAAATGATACATGTTGAGGTTAATTATGTAGGTGAGTTTAAGATGTAGAAATAAATGTAAAACACTACTGAGTTACTTTGAAAAGTCCATTAGAATTCAGTTGTGTTATTTCTGGAATAGTTTTAAAATATTGGGTTTTTTTTTTTGTATTAAGAATTAGCATGGTATCTTTTGTTACAAAAATCTTGTAGTCATTTTGCCAATGAGTGATAGCACACTGAGCACCCTGGTCCCTTATTTAGGGTTGGAGACACCTGGAAATATGGGTGGCTGACAACTCTCATGCTTTCTCGACTGATGGAACTTAGTCTACAAGAGCAGGCTGTCACTCACCTGATGGAGAACTTAATGAGAAAGGACAAATGACCCTCAAAAGCCATTCTGTTAAGCAGGTAATTAGACATTAGCAAGCTTGAGGGACAAAAAGTGTACAGAGTAGTGTGTTTTGCAGCTATGATTCAGTAAAGAAGCAATGCCTCAGTGTATATACAATACATCTATAACCATCCAATAGGTTTAGGCCCAAAGCAAGCCCCTGGAGCAAATTGATAGTTTAAGACAGCATACTGTGTACACGCCTTCTGATCCCTGGCTACCTGGCCAACTATTTCCAAAACAAGGCATATAGCATTACTGGTACCCACACCCTACGACCTTATGTTACCGGAAAGGGAAGTGTTCTTAAAAACTCTCCCCAGTGAGTTCTTAGACCTGATTTAAAATAAGAGTTTTTCTTTTATAAATTTCTTACATGATTAAGTCACCTGAGGGAACACTGACCACCTGTAAAGAACAAGGAAGACATTTTTGAGATATTGGCAAATTGAAATAAACTCTAAGAAATGTCAGTAATCATCATGATCACCATAATTCCCTAAAACCCAGGGTTTACCCTTGGGTGCATAAAATGTAATCCAAACTTGGACTCAATGCAGATGTCTTTATGACACTGCCACTTGAAACAGTAAATCTCTGTATCTACTTTACAATAAATTCTGCTTGTTCTTCAGTATGGGTGCATATGTGTCTTAGGTGAATTCACCCAGGGGTACAAAAAAAAAAAAAAAAAAAAAAAAAAAGAAAGAAAGAAAGAAAAAGAAAAAACCAAAGACCAAGGGAGCAATGTGTCCATTTTTGAAAGTGTCAGGACCTGGTTTCTTGATGACAATCTCACTTGCAGAGTTTTCTGTGAGGTGGCTGTGTTTTTGTTTTGTTTTGTTTGCAACTGTACCTTATTTTAATCTTTTCTCTGATAATTCCCTTATCTTTATCTATTCAGAGGGTTTACCTTAGTAGATTTATTGCTTCCACACTTTTATATCTGTCTCTTTTTATGAGGGAAACCTGACCTATGACAATTCTGGGTGTGGACAGAGAAAGCAGAAGCAAAATGGAATTTTACTTGCAGCTTGAGCACCTACTTTCAGGCTAGGTTCAGCCCTAATAGCTGCTGTTAAGCTGTGGCTAGTGCTACTGTTAAACTGCTCACTTCTGGTGAACCGGGGTTCATGTCAGTGAGAAGGAATGCTCTCAGTGGTGTCGCATCCTTTGGCTTTGAGACATTGAAGTGTGATATCAAAGACAATAGTATCTCCTGGCTGCTATTAAACGCCACATATTGCTGCCTTAGGAAAATCAGTGGATGACTAAAAGGATTAGTTCCCTTTTCTTTAAGGGCAAGGCATGAAAGTAGATGAACTTCTTTAGCTGTATACAAAGATACTCCTATTTCCCCCAGAAAGAAAAATAGGAAAATTACTCTCATGACTTGATTCAAAGAGAAGAAGAGCTCCATCCTCTTTTTGGTTAATATAAGGGCACTGGAATGAGGGCTCAGTTCATGGGATGTGCACAGCTAAGTCAATGGTCTAGGATATCTCTAATCCCATCCCCTTTGCCTT
This sequence comes from Dasyprocta punctata, assembly GCA_004363535.1. Lineage (NCBI taxonomy): Eukaryota > Metazoa > Chordata > Mammalia > Rodentia > Dasyproctidae > Dasyprocta > Dasyprocta punctata. The sequence goes on along the minus strand of RJWM01003527.1, from coordinate 89,709 downwards.
CTAGGGGTGTACTTCATGAGATAAATGTCAATAGTTCCCAGCTTGATTCAAGAAGCTGCAGAGGTCTTTTTGTTGCAAAGTAGTCTTGTTACTACTCAGTTTCTACCCCGGTCCCTTCCTGATCACCAAAATAATAATTAAGGTCAAATCATAGCATAAACAAGGAAGTGCTTTATCTACTAGGGGAAAAAAGACACAGTGTGTCAAAAGAGCATTAGTCAGGTTGTAACTGACTAATTAACTGAAAAAGAACAGAAAGTATTAAGGGTTCCTAAGGATGTTTACAAAAGGGACAAGAAGGAAGGTACTGGACTACAAGAGATTAAATTGTTGATTTGGAGACTTCTTCCTTGGTAGAGATTTAACAATTTGACAGGGAGCTGGAAAATAGTACTAACACGTCGTGAGGATGGCTCCTGATGCATGAAGTAGGCAACGGCTTGCAAGTTAAAGAAGAAGTAAAAGAAATAAGGGAAGGACTCAGAGAAGCATGTATGCTATAATGCTATAACATGTCAGGCTAGGACACTTACCAACTGTCTGTATTCCATGGGAGGATCAAAATAAAAAGGACATGCTTGTAAAACTTTCCAACATTATCCAAAATTCTCAGTTTTGGCTTTTCTCTGCAGGCTAACACTGATGGGAGATTTTTTTGCTACAGAATTTAGCTGTTGGTGGCAATGGGGCTGATTGGATCCTAAAATAATGGAAGTAAAAACTGTTTAATCACGAACAACAGTGAGTATTTGCAATTATTAAAATAAACGCAAATTAATAGCAAGATCCAAGATGTCCTGTACTCCAGGAGACTGTAGAGGTGGAACTCTCTGAGAAGCCAATGAAAGTATTGCTTAAACATGATTTTTTTTCTTTTTCTTTTTTTTTTTTTTTTGCGGCACCAGTGATGGAGCTCACAACCTTGCACCTGCCAGACAGGCACTTAAGCCACTGAGCCAAACTCCCGGCCCTAGTTTTTTGAGGCAGGGTCACACTATGTAGCTCAGGCCAGCCTTGTGCTGGCGTTGTAGCCCAAGCAGGCCTTGAACTCACAATGCTCCTCCTATCTCAGCCTCCTGAGTGTTGGGATTAAAGGCGTGTACCACCACACCCTGTTTAAACATGAAATTTAAATAAATGAAAGGTGAGTATCAGGAAACCAGTGTCAGTCATACTGATGCAATATTAAAATGCCTGCCAAGTCTTTGAATTTGAGTCACTTTGCCGTTCTGGAAGTCACTGACCAAAAATGAGTCCTGTTCTTCTGTGGGATGTTATAATACCATGACAAATAACACCATCAAATATTTCAAGGACTCTAACACTTTTGCACAACAGATCCTATAGCACATGCTTGAAACATTCTTATGGCCCCTGCAGACTTGGAATATTTGGGGGACACATAATTAATGAACTTTTCACAGAGGTCCAGGTCATAGTGAATCCAATGCAACATGGACTTAGTACCTATATCAGACCCCCCCAAAAAAAATTATAGTTAAAATAGGAATGTTTGGTATATGAGAAATTACCTACTTTTTTGACAGTTGTAGTAAGGATTATCATAGTGTAAGTGGCCAAGCCTATCCTAGACAGTAAATCAAAATAGCCAGGTATGATGGCACACATCTGTAATCCCAGCACTCAGGAGGCTGAGGCAGGAGGATTGTTGCAAGTTTTAGACCAAACTTACAACAATCTTGGGCTAAAAAATGAATGCAAGGCCATCTTCAACTGAACAGGAAGAACTTGCCTCAAAAAGACAAGAACCAAAAGAGTTTTGCATCTTGAGGGAAAATAAAGAGATTTGCACTATATCGTTAACAACCCAGGAAGTTCTAAAACTGTTGCAGTATTCTTGAAGATGATAGTGAAATGCCACAACTTAATGAAATAATTTCTACTGAAGCTGCAGTACCTATGTTGGAACGCATTTAAATGGGTTCATGCATATTCCAAAGTGCCTTTGAACTGGTACATACGTTTTCTTTCATCTCTAGTAAACTGATGACTTAAAACCTGTCAATTTCACTGGGATGAATGAGAATAAACATGTCCAGTCTTGTTTCATAGTACTGTAAACTCTTCTGCCTTGTGCCATAAGACAGTTGGAAGGGAATGGTATTCTTGGACTGCTTTCAGAATATTATATTGATTTACTTGATGACATCATTTTGACTGGACCAGATGTGCAAAGACTAGGAAGGGTTTTGTGCCTTACTGGGGGGAGAAAAGCATCACTTTCTTCACAGATATGACTGTGAGATATGTGGGTAAAGATGAACATAGTTGGCAGCTGCAACCCAAGTCTGCTGAAGAATGGCCCAGGAGAGCAGTGGTGAGAAGAAATTCAGTGGTAGCACTCTGAGCAGTGAGCATGTCATTACTTCATAAGAAAGAAGCCCTCAACTCATGGGTGAATGGCTTGGCTGTTAAATAATGGGTCATTAAAGAGAAATTATGAATAAATGAATGCCCCCTCCAAAGTTTCTATCTACCCTGAGACTTTAGAATGCAACTTCCTTTGGAAACAGGATCACTGAATCTGAATGGGATTAATTAAGATAATACTGGATTAATTTGGGCCACTCTTTAATTACTAAATGACTCTATGAGAACAGCTTTATAAGAAAGCCGTTCAAAGACAAGGTTACATAAGGAGAAACGTCATATGACTATAAAGGAAGAGATTAGATTGATACCTGTGCAAGACAGAGAAATTCAGAAATCTCCAGAAAGTAGACTCATACGTATGGTGATGCATGGTGGGAGGTTAGGTAGGAGGCAAAACATAAATTCTACCTCAGCTCTTCATAAAGAAGTAGCCTCATTTACACCTTAATTTCCGATTTTTGGACTTTAAAACTCTAAGAGAATAAATTTATAGTATTTTAAGCCACCCAGTTTGTTGTAATTTGTTACAGTGGCCCTGGGAAACTAATATAGCTGAAGAGAAAGAAGTCTGGGGAAGAGGGTTAGAGAGAGACTAATGGGAGAAAGCAAGAATTGAAGTATTTCCGAATTTCATGTTAACACCTCAAAGGAGACATTCAGTACATAAAGACCAAAAATCATCAAACACAGGGTGATTGGAGCTCAACCAGAATTTACTGACAGTTAAACTCTACCACATATCTGTTAAGGATTTCATTTGTGTGCTGAATTAATATTTTATTATTCTAAATTTAGATATATTGATGTTCACTTTAAAAAGACATGAAAATTACAATTGCAAAACAAATGAGACTCAGATGGAAAAATAGGACTCACTTGTAGGTCTACTATCTATTGTATTTTGTTTGTACATCCCACTCATGTACATACCCAGAGTAATGCACAAATATGATCTGGATGGTGAGGCAATGTTTGTGTGTGTGTGTGTGTGTGTGTGTTTTGTTTTGTTACCGGGGATCAAACTCACAACCTCACACTTGCCAGGCAGGAGCTTAGGTCACTGAGCTAAATCCCCAGTCCTATTTTTTTTGAGACAGGGTCTTACTATGCAGCTCAGGCTGGCCTTGAACTCACTTTGTAGCCAAGGCTGGTCTCGAACTCACAATGATCCTCCTGCCTTAGCCTCCAGAGTGCTGGGATTAAAGGCAGGTGCCACCACGCCTGGTGATGCTGTGAGATTTTAATTCTTAGATACATTACTGTAAGTTTACCTGAGAAAGTGTACATTTAAAAAATACAAATATATTTATAAAATCAACCAATTGTATGGAAGGTTTATGCCTCGTTTTACAATCAGTTCCAAGTTGAAATTAGTTTCACTTTCTTTTATAGATAAGCATGCTATCATTGTTTACAAATCTATCCTTATTGGTTTTTTTTTTTTTTTTTTTTTTTTTTTTTTGCGGCACCGGGGATTGAACTCACAACCTCGCACCTGTCAGACAGGCACTTAAGTCACTGAGCCAAACTCCTGGCCCTGGTTTTTTGAAGCAGGGTTGCACTGTGTAGCTCAGGCTGGCCTTGCGCTCGCATTGTAGCCCAAGCCGGCCTGGAACTCACAACGCTCCTCTTACCTCAGTCTCCCAAATGCTGGGATTAAAGGCGTGCGCCACCACGCCCGGCTTATCATTATTGTAGATAACACTTTTGTACATAGTTTACTAAGTAAAAATAAATAAACATCATTAAAGCACATTTAAGAACAAGAGAAAATTCATACAAACAACATCTCTAGAAATTAGTATAGGTACACAATAAATTCTCAGATAGCATCAGATATATATAAAGTAGATTTTAAAGGCACATGTTCTCATAGGAGCAACTAAGAATATATATATGTATGTTAACAACTTGTTGAGTTCACTAATTTCCTATAAAGAAAATATAAATTTTATAAAGCCTTGTATGCTCCATGGAGTTTGGTCACAAAGCTACATCACAGTTAAAAGTATCCAGTCCTTGAGTGATAAATGCAACTTCAAAATTTACAATTTTCATCTGAAAATCCTATATATTGACTTGATTTGAACCATGTGTGATTTTGAATTTTAAATTCCATGTCAAAACAAGTATTTTTAAGTATATATTTTATGCAACTGCATGTGTATAAAATATAAATAATACACGATTTAATTTTACGTTATTTTAAATTGTATATTTAAAATATAGTAGAAGAAGAGAATGCATACAGATAGATAGGTAGATGAATACCTTTCATATTTAAAAAATGAATATGATGACTTAAATTGTATCTTTTAAAGAAATTCAGTGAGTTTATAATCTTCAGCAAAACCACTTAACTTCAAGTTGTTTTTTTTCTTGGACAATTTATTTCTCTTGCAAACACCAACATGCTTACAGTTTTTGCATCAACTCAACTAAAAGCAAACATCTGAGCTTCACATTCAGGATACTTCGTGTTCTCTCCTCTCTTTGGAATTTCTTCCTTGTTTTCTTCCACAGAAGTCCTGAACTTTCTGAAGAGGGAACAGTGTTTCAAGACCAAGTCTTCTATAATTAGAGGAGAGAAAAGTACATCAAGGAGTTTTGGAAAGTTAATACATTTTATTCTGTAACAGAAATGATAAAGGAAAACCAAGTAAGAGAAGGTAGTAAGCTTGGATTGCTTTGACTAGTTATTGTTTAAAATATATATATTGTCATTTTAGCAAGTTAAAATGGTGGAATATTGGCTGATTTGTATGATTTGGTCTAACCCTATAAGGTAAATGAAGAAATAAAGAACTCTTAACATCTTTTGTCTTTTCCAAGACAGATAGGGAAAAATAACTATCAAATAATCCAATTACTTGTTTTATACTAATTCCTCTAATTTTGTGTTTATATGTGTGTTATCTGACCTCACAAGAAATGCAAAGGCTGGGTATTTCTGCTCTAGCGTGAACCTTACAGAGACTTTCCAATTAAAGTAGAGACTTCTCTTTGGTTGATCTCTCAGGTCCACAATCAGTATTTTGACCACTCTGTAAAGTCACATGGGGCTCCAACCAACACCCAAATGCATTTGCCTGCTCAAAACCAAACTTGTAACATTTTCTGCTGCACACTCTAAAGCATTTATTGGTATTATTCCCTACAATCTTTTTGTCATTTTGAAAACCAAAAAGTACACGCTTTTCTATCTAAATCAAGTAGTTAATCATTTCCTACTGTTTTTTTTAACCTATTCCATAACAAAATACTATGATAATGCTTTAATTTCAATAGGTGATGGTAATAGCTAAGCTGAGAAATTAAACCAAATGTTGTCATGAAAATTATCAGGTGGAATAAAGCAGGTTGATTGTAACTTGTAGTTTAAAATTGGCTAATAATAGCAAGTGTAGCCCTTGGAAATGTGTGTAAAACTCTTTCCACACATGCCTAATAATTCTGAAGAGATTATTGGGGGGTGGGGGGGAATTGCCTTCATCATTGGGCTTGCAAGAAAACAAACAAAAGTGGATTAATGTAATTGCTTAATCAACAGCATTCAGCCAAAAGCCTCCAAGAGTGCAATATTAATCATCTTATTGTAAGATTCATTAAAAAGTAATGAGCAGGGTGAGAACACCGCACAGCTGGGAATAATTTTGTTCCATTAAAAATACAAATAAATACACCTTGGAAATCACTATTTTGACGTTATTTTGCTGCATGCCTTGTTTAAAAAACAAACATTTTGTTCACACACGCACTGTGTGACACCATCATTGTACTCCCAGTTACTTAAAGTTTATAAATAACAAGAGTCATGGGCATGATCCTTTTCAGTACTATTCCTGTATCCAAACCAACCTCTCAGCACTAGTTAATAGTCAGTGGAAGTGTGAAAATCTTTATTATTCCTTAATCCCTAAGGACCATATTTTAGTATATTATTATATAGATTTAGAACCTAAATTCTAGTTAGCAGTTCATCCAAGTTTAAAAAGTACCTATAAAGCTTATTTTCCAAATTGAATGAAATAGCTAAAAATTAAGTATTGTTCACTGGAGAGAAGAGGAAATCAGTAATCTTAGAAAGATACTGGTTACTAAATCTTTTAACTTTAAATAATCACTGTTAAACTATTTTTAACTCTAGCTCCTTGAAGGCAATCCAATTCAGAATAATTTCTTGTGGAATGTCTTCAGACACTTCCAAAAATTCACCCTTGTTCTGGGATATGGTGGACAGTTAAAATTCAATTTTAAATTGACAAAGACTTGGACTGTTGCAACAAATGATTCAGAGAAATGCTTCAGTTTTATTCTTTATTGTACATGGTGATGCTTACTGTTTACTAGGTTGAAGGGTCATTGTGTTCTTCTAGTTACTGGAAAACCTCCTGAGGACTATAGATTTGAAGAGAGAAGTTGGCAGGGCTACAATGTACAGTGGGGAGAGCACTTATATAGCATGCAGGAGGCCCTTGATTCAATCCCCAATACCTCCAAATGAATAAGAATTAAAAGGAGAACTGACATTGATGTGTACACTAATGAGTTTGAAATTAGATCTTTAGACCATAATGTAATATTGACTTCAGTTTTTGACATATAATGTTAGGGATACTAATAATACCAACAATAATAAATATTGAATCTAGAAAATACCGTATAGGTGTCAGGTATCGAACTAAGAACATTTTCTCTAAACCTCGGTTCTCTTCCCCATTACAACCTCTTAAAAATTATGCTTTTTGACTATAATAATTCATCTCATACCCATTTTACATCCTCCACTCAACAAGACTAAAGCTTAGAATGTGGCCAAGGATTTTTTTTTTCCTAAAATATTTCCCTGGAGCATTTCCTCCACCCCCTGCCAAGTGATTTTGCAAATATTGCTTAAACATAAAAGAAGAAAAAAAGCCCCTTACAAAGGAATAACATTTTTCCATATCATTATGTTATTAATGAACTTGGCAGGTTAATTTAAATTGTTATGGCAACAGACCTCAGCCCTAATTATAATCACCTGAAAAACTTTAGACACACTTTCTGGGGTCCTCACCTGGTGCATTGCTTCAGGGGCCTAAGGGTAGATGAGAATTTCTGAATGTGTTTCATTTGTCTTTGGAAGAGACAAATTTGGAAACCACCAGTCCACGGAGGTAGCTTTGTTATATAGCTATAGAATATACTTAGCAACACTCTACCAAAACACTTTGGCAAGATAGCAGAATTTGGTCACACTAAAAATAAGTTGATGTTATGTCTGCACATTTTTACTTGCAATCATTTCCCTGTATAGGGTGAAATGATGACTTAAAAATTTAAGATAAAACAGGTATTTTTCAGGCTGCTGCATGACCTGGCATACATAGTAAAAGAAATACTCATTTGCCATTTCCTGCTCCAAACCCATTCTGCCTCCTTAGTGGGATGTGGTAACTATTACAAAAGGTTTGTGCTGCTTCTCAAGCTACTGATTAGAGTACAGTGGTACATTTAAAACTATGAAGTAGCAGCTAGTACCAACTATGGTGCTATCTTGATTTCACATTTTAGTTCCTGGAAAATTGTAAAGAATAATAATAATAAAAGAACTTAATGGTCTGTCAGATGTACTAAAGGATTACTATAATCTCTGTGAAACTGGATGGAAAAAAATCTAGGAGAAACTTCTTAGTCAACAGTTTGAGATGCAAAAACAAAAACAAAAAAAATAGAAAACCTAAAAAAGTGCAAACACTAAACTGTTGAATTGAGTTGAAAATGTGTACCTTAGTCAACCAAAGTGTCATTTAGTATCTCCTGTTTGATACTGAATGTTTAAAAGCAGATGCTATTTGTAAACATAATTGAGTGCTTAACAGAAACAAGAAATTATTAGACCATACATTCTCTAACATTCCTCATAAAATATGTCTGGCATTAAAATGGTATTAGGCTGAGACTATTAGAATATTTTTGGTCAATGGATCTTTTGTGATATTCAATGAAGTAAAATTTGTGAGGGGTTCTGTTTTCATAATTTTCATTTTTACTACATGTGACTTGCAATGTACCAAGATCCAATATTTATGCTTTTCATTCTATGAATTTTTGGGGTGAGTAAAGATTTCATGTCACTGGAAACTATCACCTTTATAACAAACGAGATGTTAGTAATCTCATATCATTAAAATGCTCACATTATGACTCAATTATTAATAATATCATGAGTCTATCTAGAACTCTGTGGTTTATAGAATGCTTTCACACGTCTCTTAATGCCTTGATTGTAATATGCACTTTCAATATTTTTCAATAGCAGAATTAATCTTAAAATTAATATGCTTATCTAATGTGCTTTAAGGCAAGCACATTAATTTTAAGGTTAAAATTAAAATGCTTTCTGCAAGCTTTGGTGTAATCCAAGCATTTTAAAAATCTCAAAACAGCACTTGAATTGGTAGAGCTTCTATTTCCTTGTTTAAATCACAATATAACCATAACAATTAGAATTTAGATAAAAGCACCCCTTCCAGACAGACCGTGTATTGCTGCTAAACACATTACATTCCAAAATTAACACTTATTTTAGCGAGGGAAAAAAATAAACGTATTCAATATGTGTCAAAACACAAAAATCCAGAACAAAAAAATTCTAGTGTGGAGGATGCCTTAACTCTCGAAAGAATTTCAGAGAGAAAATACACCATGCTTAGTTCCAAGTATCCTTTACACCAGGTGAGTCATGTGGTAAGCATTGTTTTTTAGAATATGACCCAAGCAAAGCAAACTCCATCATTTCCATTTCTTTGTTTGCCAGAAAAAAACAAAACACACACACACACACACACACACACACACGCAAACCTATCTACCTATAATCTCTGGCCTGTGAAACATGCCAAACTCTGCCTGTTTCTCTCAAGCTGGTGGTGACAGTTTCCAGCTGGTCACCTGATCAATCATACCTGTCATTGAAGTCCATGTCTAAGGCTGATTGCTATTGTTTGTTTGTTTTCTTAGCTTACTGGACTGCTGCCCTGGCAGAGTTCCTTGCTCAGTCATTAAAAGAGAAATGTGAAAGTAGCAAAGTGCACCATCTGAGAGGAAGAAAAAGGGCCTGGCACATCTCACAGGTCTTGACTGTAACAAAGCTCCTGGAGGCCACAGATATTTGCCTCATAGAAGATTTGTTTGTTTGGGCTGCAGTTGGTTGGGACAAAGGAGGAGAGAGGATTTGACTGTTTATATTGTTCTGCTTTAGTTCCCAGGTGTCCTTATAGCTTTAGCGTGAATTCGACAGTAAAAGAAAATATAGGATACCTTTGAGAAATCTGTTGAAATATGTGTCTACTTCAACTATTTAAATGACTACTTGAATTGTTCTGGGCATGCCTTTTAAAAAGTTTTTTTTGTTTTTTTGACTTTTTTTTTTCTCAAAATGAGAAGGACTTTCTTTGACTCCTAGAAAAAAAGTATTACAGTTAGTATTTATTTATTCCATGATCTATGGGAGATGTGGCATTAAACACTTCCAGTTAGCTTTTTTTTTTTCTTTTTTAACCCTCAAAATGTGAAGTTCAACATCCCACAGGGCCTAGATTATCCATTAGTACTCAGGGTGAACATGGCACGGAAACAGTTACCGTCCTCAAAGGCAGAATTTCAAATCTTGAGAACACATTTAGTAAGGAATTTAGAAAAAGCCATTCACAGACAAACTCTCTATGTGCTTCTCCTTTCTTACCTGTTTGCACATGAGACTATGTTATCGAAATTTATATTTCATCTCTGCAGTAGTACCGAGCATTCTACATGATTTAATTTCTATGCATGCAAAACAAAGAGGAGTATAAGTGTCCACATAGAATCCGTACCATTGTTGAAGACCGAAAAGATGTGGCATGTGATGGAAAAATGAGGAAAGTATAAACTGGGAATTAGTAGGGTCCACAGTTTTGCAAGCAGTCAAGAGAGAATACAAAATCAAAGATGCAGTCCCTGTGGAATTATCCTGAAGGAGCATTATTTCTGCATATACTGAAATGCAATCCTGGAAATAACGTTTAAAAGTTGTAGGAAAACATGTATAAATACTCAAGATCTGCATGTTCTAAGGAGACAAACAGAATATTCCAGGTAATGAAATTCTTGTTCTGTTAACAGGGCCATCTATGATATGCAGTATTAAGAAAAGGGCTAAGAGATAAAGCAATACAAATAGCAAACTGTCTACTAAAACTGAAAACAAAAGACCAAACTGAATTAAAAACAAGGCACTCTCCCTTAGCATTGGATCATCGTTATGAAAAAGAGGACCCGTAGAAGCTACTGGAATCCTCACACTTCTCTCTTTCCCAATCTGCACCATCATTAAAAATTTGCAACTTTTAAAACTCACTTCACTTAGGAACTTAATTCGATATGGTGGAATATTGTTGTTGCTTACATCACTGGTGGAGAAGGAAGGAAGTCTTGGAAGCAAGATGATCAATCACCACAGTGGAAAATTCTTTGATTACTTGATAACTTCAGTTATCTGTAGGAAAATGGATGCACTGTGAGATCATATGTTAAGTGAAATATGTCAGCCAAACAAGCTTAAATATCACACCGTTTCTCTTACATGAGAAGCACAATTTATAAATAAGGTACAAAATAAACCTCGATCATAGGAAGTGGGGCGTTAGATCATTTTCACATGGGAAGTGGATCCAGAGATAAAAGGAGGGAAGAGAGGAAAAGGAGGTGCACAAAGGAATTTAGATGTACTCTGAACATGTCTCAACACCACACAAGGAATGTAAACATTCTGGATTGCAAAAATGTGCCAATAAAAATATATCATCATCATATTATGACTAGAATATATTATAACCATAGGAGGTGATAGGCAAAATTGCAATGAAAAATTGAGCATCCCAAACCTATCATTATCTGCGAAGGAAACTTCCTTCATTGTAAGGATGTCAGATATGTTTTCATTACTCTCACAGGAGATTGTACAGTTACATTCATTGTTTCCTATAACCACCATAAATTCTATCTACTACAATCTGGAAATGAGATTCAAAATGTAAGCCTAAAAGACAGAGATCTGTACTCTCCCTACTAGCAGGAGACTTAACCAGGACAAATAGTTTGCCAATCATCAAACAAGCAGTAAATGTATCAACCTGGACATGCTAATTCTAGACTTTGCACTTAAACGCAACAAGAAAATGCGAATTCAACATTTTTTCACAGATATTAGTAGGTAACTACTATATGCCACACACTCCAAAAGGGCCAAGAATGTGAAGATGATTAAGGCCTGTCTCAAAACCTAATGTAGAAGAAAATAAATTGGCAAGTTTCTATCATTATGCAAACCACAAAACAGGACTCAGTCAGATTTGTTCTGTGATGGTGTTAGAACTCCAGTTAGAACTCGTGTTAGACTCATTTATAAATTTAAATCTTTGAAACAATGACAAAAAAGAGCCCATATCCAGTGACTTTAACCTCCTAATAATCCTTTTAATAAAGCTCCATTAATTGTAATGTCAAGAATCACTGTAACATAGTTTTTTGACTTAGGTAGTGAAAAGAGGCCACACCTCTGTAAGGCAAGAGCACTGTGGGAAAGAGGGAGGATGTTGGATAGACCTGAATGAAGGAGAATCTCCCAGAGAAATAGCCAATATTATTTTTTATATAATACGGTAGGTGGTAACAAGAGTCAGTCATTTTAAGGAAGATGATAACTTGGATACAGTTCAAAGACTCAGAATTATTTTATTGATTAGATCCCAAAGTCTTTCGTTTTCCAGATTCTAGAAAGAAACACCCAAGCTGGGTGTGGTGGTGCACTCCTGCAATCTCAGCACTCAGGAGGCTGAGGCAGGGGATCGTTGCAAGTTCAAGACCAGCCTGGGCTACGAAGTGAGCCTAAGGCCAACCTGAACTGGGTAGCAAAATCTTGTCTTGAAAAGACAAAAAAAAAAAAAAAAAAAAAAAAAAAAAAAAAAAAAAAAAAAAAAAAAAAAAAAAAAAAAAAAAAAAAAAAAAAAAAAAAAAAAAAAAAAAAAAAAAAAAAAAAAGACAACATGCAGAGCACAGGATAGAAAGGAGAAATAATTTCATAAAGGTCCAATAGAGACTTTGTTTAGAAAAAAGTTGTTATTGTTCGATGCAAGAGATTTGCCCTGTAGCAGTGATGATATAACAGAACGTATCTCTTAAAAATAGCTAATCTTTATTCTAAATGAAGCGCATCATTAGTAAATATCCCTTTCAGTTTCTTAGAGAAAAATAGACAAGACTAATAGCCATTTGCAAAGCTTTCTCTGAGTACATCTAAGATTTATTTTATTTTGTTGTGGACATGGCTTTATTCTCCAAGTTCTCAGCCAGCCAAATCTGTGCTTTATCTTCTTGCTTTTGTGTAATGCCTCAACAAGGCTTTTCAAAACAGCTTCCTGTCTGGCTTGTTTAAAACATACCTCTTGCCTGTCCCTGAGCTGAACTGAAGGGAGGATATGAAGTCAACAAGTATAAGGTGAAAATAAATAGCTCTCCATTTCAAACAAGCCACTTGCCTCAGTCAATAATTCTGGTCCAGGTTCAGTTATGCCCAAGAGTTTCTTAACTGTCTTATTATCATTCTTCTTTAAGGTTAACTCTTCAAAGATTATCTTGTTTTGAAGTTGTATACATCATGCTTATTAAAATGACTCAGATTATCATGTATTGATGATTCATGATGTTCTCCTGGAAAACAAAGACTTAGTCATCTAATCAATAAAATAATTTTGAGTCTTTGAACTGCATCCAAGTCAATTTTTCTTGGCAGTTTTTTGGCTTCCTGGATTATACTGACCCAAACCATGAATAAAGATCTAAAATTGCACAATATACAGAAAACATCTGTTTGATAGGGACGAGAGGATGATGTCATGGGGCCATTTCTAATCTCAATTTTAAGTCCTGCCAGTGCTGATGTCACTGGCTTGGCACATATTGACACAATCTAACTTGTTAAAGATGAGTAAGTTCAACAAGGAAATTATATGTCTCCATGGAGAAAGGGTCCTCACGTTTTCTGCGTTGGAGAAAGAATAAGAGATGGGCAGAGCTGAGTGTAGATTGACTAGAATATACTCAACAATTGTCTGCATATTGTAGTTTACAAATGTATCCCTGTCTCATTTGAATTTGCCAATGAACAGATCCCTTAGTCTTCAGAAAAGGAAGACGCAGGAGAAGTTTTTGTGGAAGTAAAATATGACTGCACCTTAAGAGCATGGTAAGATGTCTTTGTTTAGGGATCCACAGGTAAAGGGGACAGTCAAGTTAAATGAAACTGTAAGATGGATTAACCATGTATAAACTGAATACTAGGTAGGTAAGTTTTGCATGTAGGAACCATGAGATAATTGCTTATCTACACTCAGTCCTAACAGGTTTATCCCTTTTTACATCTTATCACCATAACCAAAAAACGATATGGAGAGGTTAGAGAAAATTCAGAATATAGCAAAAATGATTCAAGAGTTAGATTATCATGTTTGGGATAAAACAGTAAGAAACTTGAGGCATTGCTGGAAAGATAAGTGGTAAAGGTACATGAGTGGCATGAACTACAGAATTTTTTGCTTTTGAAACTATTGCCTGGGCAGTAAAAAATGATGCATATGTAGGAAATTAGTATGTGAACCAAGAATTGATTCTTTTTTGTTTTAAAGAGAATTACCTGTATATAGGAAATTGTGTTAATTGTCTATTTAAAACTGTTCACGTCAGAAACATCAACTGTCAAATCTCATGACGTGAGTGAATGAATTTCAGGTCATTTAGGATTGGGAACTTCTGTAATGAGTTTTACGAGCATATTTGCAATAATCAACTGGATATGTTTATGTGTATCTTTTCTATCTAAAGGTAACTTACACCACCTGGTGCCAATTATAAACACATTAAAATAATATAATGAAACAGCAAACCATTAGGAAATCTTAGAAGTGAACAAGAGTGTTACCCATTGAATGTTAAGCATACGTGATATTTTGATAAATTATATAGCTACATGAAAACATTCTGAAAAAGTTTTACTTAGTGTTCCTCTTCTCAGCAAGTCAATATTGAGCCCCAGCAGCAAAATGCTTAGGCAAGGGAATGTGTGATATACTTAAATATATCAATATAAAAACTTTATATTTTAATTTAGCAATTTATTTTAGTGAAAAAATCATACACATACAAAAACATGTTTTTTCAAGGCATTATTGATTTCCAGTGTTTTCAATGAAAAAGTTTCCAGGCTATAAAAGGAGGCAAAGAGGCAGAATCTCTTTATGTAACTCATACTATTTTTTGAAAAATGTAAGAAGTCACTACTGACTTTAGCATTTTCGCAAACAGGTCATATTTAAGAGAATTTTGGACAGTGGAAGTAGGGTTTCAAACACTTTATTAAGAAAACGTAGAGCAAAAGAACCATATCTAAAGTGCATACTTTATGAGACTAAGAAGAGTTTCTAAACAATTGCAAACTAGTGCCCTGATCAACAAGAGAAAGCACAAGGAAAGAAATTTTTCTTGATTGCAATCCAGTTAAGCAATTCAATTAGAATGATTGTTTTTGAAAATATGTGCATTTTTACCAACAATAAATACGTTTTCTGGTGGTGAATAAAAACACTGATGAGCCCAGCCAGGATACCCTTACAGAGACAGAGCGGGTCACGAGGCTCTTGTTACAACTAACACATGTTTTCCATTGGATGCCTCCCCTATGGTGAAGTTTCTTGGCATTCATTAGAATTTATTGACACAATTCTCCAGCAATAAAGATTGTAGAAAATGTAACCTTACATAATCTTTCTTTTCTTTCCTTTCCGGGAGAAATGAGTGAATGGTGTATCACTGTGGCCACTTTGCTGGTGACAATTGGGTTGAGGGAAGAGGAAATACTAAGCTGTGGATGCAAAATATCCATTTCCCATTTAGAAACATACACAGACTTTTAAATGCTTCACTTATCTCATATTGTAAACTCCAACTTGAAGAGAAATATTCACCAGACAGGTCATAAATCATGGCCAAAGACAGGTGCAATAAATACCGATGTCAAAAAGTTTACAAAGGAAAATCATATTGTTTTGACAAGGCCTCCATATGCACTGACAACAGGGAGAGTACATGGTCTCCTTTCTGAGAACTCCCATCCATGGTACATGGTAAGGATAAGGACCTCAAACCATCATGAGACATGAATCCTGGAACTTCAACTCTCCTCGCTCTTACTCTGCTACTCTCAGGCAAGTAGCAGGTACAGATTTCTCTATCTATGTGATGAAGTCATCACATATTAAAATGTTCTCTTTGTAAAAACTATTTCCACATAAAAATCAAATACTATGGGGAAGACATTTCAAATATATACTACTCAGACATGGAAAATCTGCTTGTAAAGCAAATTATTGCAAATTTCATATGCATTTAAATGTTACATATAGTAGTTAATGAATCACCCAGTGACTCCTTTCTAGGTGAATTAGGTATCCTTATCTTTTTTCATAAATCTAGATTTTGATATATGAAAATGATATTACTTTCATATTGTGTTGTCTCTTGTAAAAACTTTGATTCTATAAATTTAATTCCTAATAAATTCTATAAATTTAACTTCAAATAAATTAACTTTAAATAAATAAATTATGATATTCTAGTTTTCTGAGTAAAGGCATTGGTTATAATGGAAACCTTATTAAAATGACAGATATTACATGGTTTCACATGGTATTAGTACATACAAATACAGCAACATGTCAAATGTACCTACCACTTTTGCTATTTATTTTCTTTTCAATCACAGTTGCATGGAAATAACTGCATCAGAAATAAATATTGGGATGAATCTATCACAACTTTGAGTAATACATGTCCCTATGCACAAAAATTTTGAGTTTTTTCTTGAATCACTCTACAGTTCTGTTTTAATAACAGTCTCTATGTGCTTGGTCAATTTGTACCAATCCATTTTAATGATCAGATATCTACTAAAAAACAAATTGCACCAACTACAATAATTTACCAAATAAATAATTCCCAAGAATTTTCATGTCTGTATTAGATCTCGATTAAATGAAAGATACATCATTATCTTATAAACATTTTACTCAGATATATTAAGATTGACATGGAACCTCATTTCTAATTTTCTCCTAGTTTAGAATCACACTAGACTGAAATTGGAAGTTTTAGTCTGCACTTTTCATCTGCAGACTAATTAAGAAGTCTCTTCAAAAATCATTTTATCATCCTGCTAGCAACTGTTCTAGAATGGTAACTCGGCTTTGTATCCCTAGATTGTCTTTATATTGTTTCCTCTTTTTTACAAACCTCAAAAATATTTCTAAATTGATATATTTAATATTCTAAGGGAAGAAGGGAATATCTGTTGTATTGTTTTGCACTATTCCTTGGGATCTGGGTAAGTTACCTGCCTTTAATGCAAACTTTTTGGCTGGATCGTATTCAGTGAGTTAGACTTAGGACCTAGGGAAGCAGAAGTCAGGAGCAGAGGGGCTGGAAGCAGCATCCTGTAAACCTGGCCAGTGTGCTGCCCCTCACAGGAATGTTCTGCCATAAATGAAGGCACTTGGAGGCTAAGGGTCAGGGTATGTAATTAGCACAGGCCATTTGAGGAAGAATAAGAAAATAATGTTTTACAAGCTGGTAGAAAGAGAAGCAAATAATCATTTAAATGTTCCAATTGAGAGTTCCGTCAGTGTGTGTGGTTTATTTTATAAGCAGCTTTTTTTTTTTTAACTGGTAAGAGCCCAAACAATACTGGAAGATCAAGTACTCATTGGTACATTGGCATCGACACACAAAGCCCTCTCTTTGAATTTGTGAGCATCAGATTTATTTCCAAAACTCTTTCTATTCACTTTAAAGCTCATTGTGAATTTGAGCAAATGATAAGCACAATAAAATCAAATATGAAAACATATTTAACTATGGTTGATATTTGGGACAACTTTCTCAAAGGAAAGGAACACTGTATTCTCGTTTATTAATTAGAATGAGGCATTTCCCGAAGAAGCAATGTTGAAAATCGTTTTTTCCGGACACCCTGCTACCTATTGCTTAAGTGACTTGTTAATGTCACCCTTGGGAATGTCCAGTTGCCCTTTTCATTGAAAGAAATGAAATGAATTTTCAGCTGTGCACTTAGTATTACAACTGACTCATTGCTTAGCATAGGCAAAGACTTCTATGTAGCCACAAGTAAATTGAAGGTCATGTGAGGGAGCGCTTTTGCCTTCAGTGCGTGTGCATAGTCATACTATTTTTTCACAGAAAACTGGAAACGTTCAAGTGAGCTTGTTTTGTTCCTGTCCTTAAGCTATTAGGCCACAAATTTCCCCTCCACAGGTGTCAACTATGAAGAAAATATAACAACTAAGCAAATTAATACACTTTTCTATTCATAGCAAGATTTTAAATACGGAACAGTGGCATTTCCTTAAAATCCTTCGCAGGACAGTATGTATAATGTTTTATAGTGAAATTGTATTAAGGTAATCATTCTTTGCTATACAGTATCTATATACCTTATCAATCCATACTTTTTTCTATTCTGAGTGCAAACTATATTTTATTGTGGCTTTAGGCTGAAATATTTCTTCTTGGTAGCAATACCAGAGAAATTATCATCTTTTGTCAAAAGTAGATCATGGAAAAATATTGTACTCATGAGTGTATTATGAATTTATGAAGATAAAAATCTAGAAAAAGCTTTCCATTCTTTGTTTCCTGTGGCAGGCAGCAAGAAAGACACATTGATAGAGTGAAAAATGACCAATGAGCTGCTAAATTCCAACAACCAGTGTGACATTTAATTATCTATAGATAGCAAGCTTTCCCTTCCTTAATTTTCATTTTGTCCCTATTCTTCTTATTTGCTTTTTTTTCTTTGTTCATTTTTAAGTTATACCTGGTTTAAAGTGATATATAAAAATAAGACATGAAGGCAGGATGCAGTAGACCCACTTATAAAGGACTTTCTCCTGGGTTACTGTATTTCTCACCAAGAGAGAAATCAGTTACCAAATAGTTAACACAAAGCTGTGTTTAAGTGATCTCTTCTCTGAGTCTGTACCTGCTTTGATCTAATATTACACCTTTACTGGGAAGCCCAAACACATGGTACGTGATGTAACTGGGTTGTTTTATTTTCATTATTTTGACAGTTAATTTTGAATAAAAGATGGATACATTTCACTTCTGAATATTTTAGAGGATGTATTTTGGGCTTCACTAAACACAATGCAATAAATTTAGTTGAGGTTTTTGTATTTGTTCTTCTTAATTAATTCCACAAGATCTCTGGCCCTCTCTTAGATATTAACTTCATATGAGTAGAGGAATAAAGTCAGGAAACTTGCCACACAATTAGTTAGGACCACACAAATGGTCCAATAATTATTTTGTACGTACTTCACACAGTAGATCTGTTTTTACCAGCAAGATTATAAACTCACTGGGGACAAGAGTTAAAAACTTTGAAAATTCCTAGCAATGCCTGTAGTCAAGACTGAATCTAATGTAATTATTAATAGTGTGAGTTGTTAGGGTTTACTTTTTTCATAGTGGAAAAGCACAAACAGGAGTAAGAAACAATTGAATATGGAATTCATTGCTTGAAATCTAAAGAATAGACTGACAGATGCAAGAGATTTGATAAATTCAGTAGGTTGTGTATGTGGGGGTTTAGAAATAAGTTTGTGACATAATACCCATTTTAACAAATATATCTTCATTACAAATGTAATGCCTGCATTTTGAGAAATTTTCTAAGGAAAAATGTATAATGAAAACAAGAAGTATATACAAAACTAACACTATAGAAATAGACTAATTAACTTTGCATCTTTTCTTCTAGGATCATTGGTATATATTAATATTTAAGAAATTTGTAGAATTTAGAAATGGTGAGTCATGTTAGCATATGGTTTTAATGTTTGCTTTTTTATATACATGAATTAGTGATCATTTGCTCAATTAATTATATAACATAATTGATATGAACCATTTATCAGTTATTTATCTAGCGCATCTTAGATGAATTAGTTATCAAAAATGAATATGATTGTCCATTTCTTTGTGGTTTTTTATTTTTAACTTTGCTTATTTCTCTATGGAATAATTTGCTATAATACCTACATATTCCATGTTGGTAAATTTCATTTTTTTTCCATGTTGGCAAACTTCAAGAGTGAGTCATTCAAAAGGTCAATGCATTTTGTTGGTAATGCATTTTAATGATTTGTTATTAATACATTATACCAATAGTTTTGAAATATATACATGATTTTATTTATATTTGTATATATATATATACATACCCATATATATGTTTGTTTCTCACTAGAACTTTGTTTCTATTGTGTTTCTTCTCTCTCCTTTCTGCCTCAAATTGTCACATGATCAAGTCATTATTTTCTGCCATTTGATCTCAAAGAAATTTCTTGTGGAAATCCGCTTTTCTATGTTAATTTTCTCTCTTTGCAGTTGTCTTTGAAAAATATAATCTTCTAGAGCAGCAGGTCCCTCCAGAGAGCATGGACATTTGTTTTTAATCAAAAGGAAAAATTTATACTAAACTCGGTAAACAAAATCAGGGAACTTGTATAAATAACAATTTGTGCACATCATTTTCATTTTTGCTGACACGTTGACTCTGGTATTGATCTTTCTCTAGGTTGTGAAACTCAGAGGCCAAAGTGCAAAGTTCAAAAGTGGCTATTTGCCTCAAGGTTTATTAAAAATAAAACATCAGCGGAAGTCCTCTGAAGTAATTTGAGGAAACTTTTTTTTTTCTAGGAAGGATGTCATTATACAGTTTCTAAGGTTAATTCTGCTCAGTGAAAAATAATGATGCAAAAACACCTTTGAAATTTTAAGAAGCTGGCAGAGCGCATCTACATAATTATACAACTTCATACAGGTATGTAAAATTTCCAAGCACAAACATTTCATTTTAGATTGAACAGCTCTTTATCTAGTCATCACCCAAGGATTAAAATCATAGCTCCATACTGCCAGTCTTGAGGCATATGGGCGTTCACCATTTGTCAAGTGAATAAAGAAAGAGAACACTTAAAAATATGTTAATGCAACATGATTTTAAAAATAAAATTGATTTTTTTTAAAAAATCAGCAGTCCTGATGGATTGTTACCACTTGATAAAAAACACAGGGTTTTTTTTTTTTTTTTTTGTCTATTCCAAAATGATCATTTTAGTTTCATGTAGCACAGGCTGGGAATGTTTCCATACTCAAACAAGACCAGTACACTTCAGAACAACTGTTTTTAATTTTTATAGGTAACTGAAAACATACAGAAAGGGCTTCCAAGCTTTTCTTGGTATTGTTGCATCTTCAGATTCTCAGCACATCTATTAGGAAGTGTCTAACCAACTTAGAAGAATTTGAACAGACTCCCTAAGGTCAGACTGCCAATCAGGGGAGGAGACAAGAACTTCAGTAA
Source organism: Dasyprocta punctata (assembly GCA_004363535.1). Lineage (NCBI taxonomy): Eukaryota > Metazoa > Chordata > Mammalia > Rodentia > Dasyproctidae > Dasyprocta > Dasyprocta punctata. The sequence goes on along the minus strand of RJWM01003527.1, from coordinate 68,792 downwards.
TCTTTTCCCAGCGTCCTGCAGTAGATCCTGGTTAATTTCAACCAAATTAGACATCATTTTGGATGTTTATTCTCCCAATTATCTGCTTTTTTCTTAATCCTTCTAAGTTTTTTATGGTTTTATTCAAAATGTCCCTTAGTTTCCCATTACTGAGTGATCTAAGGGTAGTGCATTCAAAATCTTTGCCACATATCCCAGAGCTGGGGAGACAAAATTCATTTATGTAATAAGACTACGGTGACAGCCACCTCTAAGAAAAGTGAGTGTTTAAGAGATGGCATGAAAATGAAATGAAAAGTTAAAGAATATATGAACTATTTTGAGCTGTTCATTTATAAGCTTGAGATGTCTGGGTATATTAGATCTGAGATTTCCTGATGTCTACATTTCAATGGTAGAGGTATAAAATGAATAAGCAAATAATCAAAAAGCAAAATTTCATATAGTGCTAAGAGCCTTGTGGCAATAAAGCAGTGCCATGCGTGATGATAAGGGATGTTGTAGAGAAGGTGATCAAAGAAGACCGCGTTGAGGAGATGGTGTTTGAGGTCAGTCCTGAATGACTATAGAAGATGACTATATAAAGTTTTTTGGGAAGATAGCACAGAGAGGAAGAATAAGAAGCCTAAGGTCCTACAGCCAAGAGGAGAGTTTTATCATTGTTGTTTCATTTTATTTTTGCTTCCCTCTGGAAGACAATAAAGAAGATTTGAATTGACAAGATGCAATACAGGTGGACAAGTGGTATATGATATAAACACAAAGTATATTGATATGAACACAAAGTAGGCAGGTTTGATTGTAGAACAGATTGTAGATGGATTCTAAATGAAATAAAAACAATAGCAGCCATTGAACAATGGAATTAACTGTTTTATACTTGAATCATCATCATTCCAGTTACAATGTCGAATGTGTTTTAGGGAAACCAGCAGGGGTACTATCATAAAGATCGTAAGTGGGACACGAACAGGGGAGAATCAAAATGGTGCTTACTAGTAGTTACTGAAATGAGATGAACATGTCATTTTTTTCATATTATGCTAAGCAATTTGTCAACAATATAATAGATTCTGTCAATAGGAATATACCAGTGGGTAGAAGAAACAGTATAGAAGAAAGAAAAAAAGCCCCCGAGAAGTTTTCTGTTTTCATATACCAATAACTACAAATGAATCATTTTGTCTAGGCAGGCACAATGTGAAGTCATAAACCCAGTTAAAAAATGAGCTGATGTTACAGTCATCATATCATCAGATGTGGAGACTGAGAATAAAAGGAAACATGCAAAGAGGGGCAAAGTGTAAAGATGGAAATAATATACCAGCTTTTAGAAATTCTTACGGTGTAAAATAATAGATACTTCATCATTGTGAACCGGGACTTCTTGACTTACAGCCAAGAGAATCCTATGTGATGACTCCCACGTAAAACAGGGGGAAGGGACCCACCATGTTTAGTCTGTCTGTCCATGTGATAAACTCAATGTTTTATCTGTAGGGTTTCTTACAAGATCATTCTTTTGGCAAATTTGGTGTCAAGTTAGTTCTTCACATCATTGGATGATAATGACAATTTTGCCTTCATGGAGCAAGCAGAAACCTGAGAGAAGTTTGCAGAATTCATATATAAATTTTTAAGTGTTAACCATCAAGGACTGGGGTCTTAATAAGTATTCTGATCTTATGTGTAGAAACATTAGAGATTTTTGTTTTGTTTTTGGTAGCACCTGGGATTGAACTCACAACCTCGCGTCTGCCAGACAGGCGCTTAAGCCACTGAGCCAAACTCCCAGCCCTGGTTTTTTTGAGGCAGGGTCACACTATGTAGCTCAGGCCAATCTTACACTTGTGTCGTAGCCCAAGCCAGCCTCGGACTCACAACACTCCGCCTACCTCAGGCTCCCAAGTGCTGGGATTAAAGGCGTGCGCCACCACTCCCGGCTCATCAGAGATGTTCTTAAGTGGGTAGAAGTCTCCATTTTTACTTTGCCTTGAAAGTTCCACTGCGCAGCAACATGCATAACAACCTGGGTTCTGGAGTCCAATGGATGAGGTTTTCATACTGTGCATATTTTGCATGGGATTTAATCTCATTTAAATTCACTTCTTCGTGTGAAACACAAGGACTGATAAGATGACCAATTTCATTGCATTATAATTATACTTACTGAGGTTTTGCACCGTGTCAGACACACTTGAAATAATTTATAAATATCAACTTTTAATACAGTCATAAATCTCAAAAGGGACATACCAACATTATTATTTTCTTTGGACAGGTGAAGAAACTTAGGCAAAAATTAGTGAAGTAACTCCCTGAATTCCACTCCTCTACTAAGAGCTAGAGCTAGTATTTGACTCCAGATTGTCTGGGTGTAGAATGTGAGATACAGGACTGCTCCCTGTTTAAATGAAATACTGCCTGCAGAGTGTTTGGCACATATTCATGCAATAAATGTCACTTATTATTTTTATTTTGCATTTTCCTATCACTTTATTTTGACTTCAATGTGGGAGAGGTGATTATCCAAAGATGTGAATTATCCAAGGATTGCAATAGTCAGAAGCAGAGGAAATATTAGATTTTTCTTAGTGGGAGTAGGATTAAAGATTCCCAGCACTTGAACCAGTCCAAAGCAAGAAACAAATGTCTGTAAGCCCTCTTTGCTCCACATCTGTTTTTATTTTTCAGTTTATCAGCCTGCTCTTTCATGACAGGATTTTGCAATATTCAGCTCCCTTGGTGACTTATAGAATATCAAGGAAAGAGAGAATAAAGAAAAGCTTTTAGCCAACTTCAGCTTTTCCTTCCTTAAAACTGAAGATAAGCTCTGGCTGGACACCACAAGGTTGGCTGAAAAGGCCAATTCATGCATCTCTCTGTTATCAGTCCAAAAGGGAATGCTGGCATTACCAGTGCCCAGCACTGTCGATAGTCCTCATCCCACAGGGTCGGGATGGTGGTGTGTAAAGATAAGACAAGGTCATAGCTGAGGACTGCCCAGATACGGAGCAGTTTTTTCTCCACTGCAGAGCAGGTGTGGGCATCTTTGCTAGATGATGCCTATGTCATCACATGAAGGTTAAGGTTTGATGAGAACATGAAGAAGAGGAATAAGTGGAAGGGTATGGATGCTGTGCTTATCTCCTGTACAAGGAGCTGCTCTTTTATAAATTGCAAGCAGGGCAGGACATTCGGTCACAAGTTTCGTATAAAAACTTATACAAACCATAGCAAAAAGCAGGTCAGTATGTCTAAAAGCCACCAAACTCCAATTAGGGAGATTTTCAAGTGAATTCTAGGGTCTTTAGTAGAGCATGCAAGGTAATACTCATCTTACATAAAACTCTTATGAACGGTTACGGATTGCTGACAACAATTCCTTCCTAAGTGGAGAACAATCAGCTCCAGATGTTTACATTCTGCTGGAGGAGACCAAACCAGGTTCTCTTGTGTGAAAAGCCAACAGAGTAAAATAAGAAGTGACTTCAGCAAGGGTTCGCCTGAACGACCTTTGGAGTTCAAAAGTACAGTTATCCAGGGCTGGAAGTTTAGCTCAGTAGTACAGCATATGCCTACCCTAGGAAAGGTCCTGGGTTTGAACTCCAGCACCTTGCTATCCCAATCCAGACCAAAAGCAGATACAGATTAAACAGATTTTACACTTGAAATTTTGTTTTAGAGTCACTTTACAAGATTCACCTCATAAAAAGAAAAGTGAGAAATTTCTATTGTGTTTAGTAATTAAGATTTGGGAATATTTTTTTCTTTTTTAGAAAAGTTGGCATATGTACAACTAATTAAAAGGTTTTCTTCAAATATTTTTCCATACCCTCTATTCTTATAAGAGTGAACCTTTATAAAAGTTCATTATAAGACCAAAATAAATGAATAGGGATATGCTACATCACCTGCTATTCACTCCATTAGAGAGGAAGATACTCCCTGCAGAGGCATAGCTGGACACAAATATCAAATATTGATTGGTCAAATGAGATCAACAGAAGGTTATGAGTTTGCAGATCAGGAGAGAAGGGCACTGCATCACCTGGGGCCACACAAAGCTCTCAGAGTGGTAGACAGCTAGGGGCTGTAGGAGGCAGGCCTTGTAGTAGTAGAAGGATAAGGGACTCACAGGGTAAGATGATTATCTGTGGAATCAGAGTTCAGGGGAACCAAACATAGAGTCAGACCTTTAGAGGTGCTCCAGAATTATTTTACAAACTGAGACACCACATAATACAGGTCCTTGCTTTTAGGCTTTAAACTGTAAAATGTCAGTTCTGATTCTACTTGCAGGATGATCTGAGTCAGGCAATTACTTGCAGAATCTCTAGGATTAGTATCTTTAGTAGATTTTTTTCTTTCTTCAGATTCCCTCCACTCACTCTGGGGTGGGGCAGACCTGCCTGAAGAACATTTAAATTTGGGCTTGTTTAATAAAATGGCAGCAAGAAGTTTCTCTTTGCACTAGTGCAGTTGGGTATTATCTTCCCAGGTGAATTTTGGCTATGCAATTTTATTTGGCCAATGGGACAATAAAAAAATGTGATAGAGACTTGAAAAGTGCTTCTTTATTGAGACATCCTATGTTTCAAACTTTGAGACAGTAGTATGAATGAAGTTAAGCCAGACTGTGGACACATGAAGGGACATGTATAGTACATTTGAGTCATTTCATCTGACAGGTGGCCAACTTCCACACAAGTAAATGAAACTATCCTGTTCCACCTAGTTACTAACCAATTAACAGATGATCATCAGGAAGCTCAGCCATGTCAGCTAAACCAGTGCAAAATGGAACTCCCCAGATGAGACTCAGAATCAGGCACTAAATTAGTTGCTTTAAACCTCAGTTTGAGGAGTACATTACAGAGCAGAATCTGTTAAAATCTCAGTCTGTCATCACTATCTTTTTTAAATATTTATTTATTTATTTATTTTGAGAGACAGGTCTTGCTATATAGTACAGGCTGACCTCGAACTCATGATGATCCTCCTGCCTCAGCCTCCTGAGTGCTAGGATTATATGAATGCTCCACCACACCTGATGTCACGAGTACTCTGGGAGTACAATAGTAAGCTTAAAATTTAGAAACTCAATACAAATTTGAAATCAATGCCTGTTTTCCATACGATCTTCTCCGTTACCTGTTACCCCTTAGTGGTGCCAGCCACACCTGAGACCATTTGATTGATTCTCTCCAGAGAATATGTCTCCAATATTCAGAAGAAATATCTCCAGACTGTAAAGACTGGAAAGTGTATCTGGTTATTTAATTCTTCTTTTTCAGATTTTTTTAACCAAATCTCCCCTTGGTAACATTCCTTTTATTCTTAGCTCCATTGTTTCTTTTGTTACTAATTTTAGAATTGGGAAGAATTTCTGCAATGTGCCCATGGTTAATTCAGGACTTTTCTTACTAGCAAATTAAAATTCAATCTTTCTTGACCTTAGTCAGTTATCACTACTTTTATGCCCTAACATTCTGTCACTATTGTCTCCTTACCTCTTCATTCTGTTTACTTTTTGTGAACTGTCTTCTTTCTCTTCTCTTCCTTTATGTAAATATTCAGGAATCTTTGGAAGAAAGTATAGATTTGCGCATGCTTTCTTCCCTCCACCTTTTAATAGATTATTCTCCACTTTTAACAGTGTTCATACAAAGAAAATTTAAATGAACCATTTGAAAGGAAAAGCATAGACAATAGGAAAGTAAAAATAGTTGGGTGTAAGTACTTCTTGTGCAGATACCTGTATAGGCAGTGTTAAATGAGCCAAGGAAAAAAGAGTCCAGACGCACCCTGTCTGCGGAGACAAGGATGCAAAACATACTTTTCTTAAAATCAAAGAGCAATCGTAATTATCTAGGACTTCGCTCCACTTACTTTAATCTGAATGGTGAAGAAAGCTAAAAGTAAGTCAAGATAAAGGTTAGCATTCATTCAAAAGCAAAAGAAACTCGAAGTTATTCTTTCCTAATTGCCTCTCTGAGATGGCGGGCATTAGGCTCAAATTTCTGAGATTTATTTAATAAAAAATTGAAATTAGCCCTTTAGTTCATTAACGTCAAGGTCAATCATAATTTTATAAATTTATCATTTGTCAAAAGAAAAAGTGAGGTTCATTTATAATTTAAAAGAAATAACTTTGATTCTTTGTTTTTGATGTCACCATAGCATATAATATTATACATATATTTTTATATGTATTAAGAATGTGTCTTGTGTATATGCAAGTTCCATTTAACAAGTAAAAAAATAAGCATTACTCTGTCAGCTATTTAATCCAGTCAATTCACAAATAAATTCCACAAGAATCATGGACAAATTATCAGTGATTTCAACCCTATAATAACCCTCTGATAGCATGATGATCTTTTTTTTCCTTCAAATAATTGCTATAGTTGAAGTTATAGGATAATCCTAGGAAACAAAATAAAAGGTCTTACTATGCAGAATTTGTACACAATTCTGGATAAGAAATGTCTGCTTAAATTTTGTCTGACAGAGCTAAATTGATTAGTAGTAGATGTGCAAGCTTTCGTAATAAGAGAATAGAGGAAGGAAGGAAGTAATTTAAGGACAAGCTTTCTAATTTGTAATACTCATTTATAATATTCTTTGGGGTAATTTGCTGATGACAGTATAGCTTAAGGAGATAGATCAAGCTAATTCATTAACTGCTCTATCTTCTTGGAGAGGATTAAAGATGAGGGGAGAAACTGGCCTGCAGCACTTGAAGGACCAAGGCATTGCTACAGATTCAGTCTGTAGACAAAAGTAATAAACCAAAAGGATTGACCAATTAGCTGAATCAAATTTTTTAGTCATCACCCAAGAGCAGATTTTTAAAAGCTTAATAGTAATGATAATAACAATAGTAAAATAATTATGCACACATATTTATCACTTGCAATATATTGATTTTATTAGGTTTTTTTTTAGAATCTTAATCGTATTTCATCAGAACCAGTGTGTTTTACTTGCTCTCCTTAAATGAGAAAATTGAGGGCCAGAGATTAAGTAATTTGGTTATATAATAGAAGACAAACCTAATTAGTGTGACTTAGTTATATTTTATTTTAAGAGCATCTTACCTGGTTAAATGCTTTGTTCCCTGCCTTCGCACTCTTTAGAGAAACTGAAAATAACTTTCTCTCTAAAAACAATGAAGTTCTTTTCCTGTACGAAGTCATGCTATTGCAAGAGAGTAATATTAAGGCAGAAAAATAAGGTAATTAGCAAAAGTGAAGTGGAATATAAATTCAGAATATTTTAAGAAACATGGGATTGAAGCTATTATAACAATGGGTATATAACTCATTATTCCTCATTGTCATTTTGACCTTAGAACAAGTAAATCTGTTTATTTTCATGCAACAGAATACTTAAAGTGAGATATTTTCTTTAGCAGAGAGACAATTAGTGCACTTATTTTAAATTCAAATCTTGTCCCTTTTGTTTTTGCATATTCTTCAGTACATGTTTAATCTTTTTAAATTCCACTTTTTCATCTACACTCAGGATTATCAGATCAATGAAATTTTTAAGTGACCAATAAATTGAGAGTGATAAAAATGAAAAGTGTTAGGATTAGAATGTTCTCTTGGCCGGGCATGGTGGCTCATGCCTTTAATCCCAGCACTCGGGAGGCTGAGGTAGGAGGAGCGTTGTGAGTTTGAGGCCAGCTTGGGCTACAACACAAGCGCAAGGCCGGCCTGAGCTACATACTGTGACTCTGCCTCAAAAAACCAGGGTTGGGAGTTTGGCTCAGTGGCTTAAGCGCCTGCCCTGGCAGGTGCGAGGTTGTGAGTTCGATCCCCAGTGCTGCAAAAAAAAAAACAAAAAAACAAAAAAAAACAAAACAAAACAAAAAAAAGTTCTCTTGGTGTAACTAGATAAAAGTTATCAAAAGTATTCTGGTGATCTGAAAATTGCTCTTGAAATTTACCACAGTATTTTGGAGACACCTATAATTTTGTCATTGTAAGTGAAGTCTATGGAGCAGTAATAGTATCTAGGAACTTTCTACCATTGTGGAAACTCTGTCACAATTCAGACATACACAACCAGAACCTATTCTTTAGCAAAAATCTCCAGTAATTTAAAAGTTGAGAAACACGGTTTTATAGACTTGGACATATGATTATTTGAATAAATAAGCAAAGGAATCTAGTGAGAATGTTAGATTTTCATCTTAAACAGTTCGAACTGGAGATTTAAAGATATTCTGGGGCCAGGAAGTTGATCAGTTTTTGATGTTTTGTTTTTGCCCACTTTCTTTTTTTTAGGAATATAGTATTAGATGTCAATAATGATTAAATCTTCATCCAGCCTAATTAGAAGACATAGTTGATTTTACCAAGTTTTCCTCAGACTAGAATGTCTAAGAATACTTAAATAAAGCATCCACATACGTAAGTTTATGTTGTTATTACTTGTCTCCTCAAAAACCATGTGACTTTGTGCTTCCGTTCTCTATTCTTTCCACTGATACTACATTTGCAGCATATGTCCACAAGTATTTGATTCTTTTCCATGTGTATCATTGTTCTCATTATACACATAGACACTGTTATATCTCCAAATGACACCATAGTTTTTTTTATTCTATGTATCTTTGCAGAGTTATTGCTATTGTAATATGTAAGAAATATATATAATATGCAATAAACTTGCATATTTAATATTTGAAAGGATAGTAGATACACATGCAAAAAAAATCCAAAAAGAACAAGTAATATTCCAGTGAAAGTGATTATTTTCTATCAGTGAACAATGTTGATAAAGTCATTGATTGTGAACACCTGGCCTGGAAAGAAAGCAGAGAGGATGAAAACAAAGGGATGAGTTTGAGAAGCAATATTCATGACCAATTCACAGTGTTCACAAACTGTTCTAGTTACCCCACGGTGACAGGGAGAAGTGCCTAGGTGGCTCCTGTGTGACAACCTGAAGAAGCACAGAGGCAGAACTTTTCTTGCAAAGAGAAAAGGATGACAATGAGAATAGCAGGACCAAATTTGCTACATAAAATTCCTTTCATGTTTAATTCTGTACTTACTTTTGTAAACCACTTACTTAAGGCATATACTGAAAACTCATCGACAAGAATGAACATTTTGGAGTCAGTGTAAACTGAACCATAGAGACAAACTATTCCGCAATACGTCACAGTAGCTGTGCTTCCATAGTGTTGAGATTCTTTACATAATTGGATCAATTCATGTGGCCAGGTGACGGTGCACTGATGATTTCAAAGCCAGATAACATTCTGCTACTGCAGCCAAGTCATTTGCACCAGATGTGGAAGCCCAGATGCACTGAGAACGCAGGCCTCACAGCTGTGGGAGACGTCTATCTTGCCAATTTCATGTGATTCCTCACTGATTGTAACCCTTCTTTACTCCTATGGAATTGGTCTGTGGCTGGAAGAAATGCCTTCTCAGCAAGGTTCAGAGAAGCCCAGGTTGTTGGGAAAGTAGCCAGAGAATGAATAAAAAGCTAATAATAGCAATCTGTAGACTTTTACTTTGAGGGATGTGACAAAGAACATTTCTGCAGGCTGCTCATTAAGTGGGGCAGGCAACAAAGCACTTGGCACTAAGCCATGTGCCAGTAAAACCTGATGCATGATGAATGGGAATGCATGACCTTATGGGACACTTCTTAATGGCATAAGCCTGCTAATGAGTTGCATTAATAAAATTTTAGTAGTATCCATATCTTGGAGCTTCACATACATGTAGATGTCCACTCTCAACTGCACTTCTTTAGTAAGGAGACATCTCAAAATCTTGTCTAAACTACATGTATTTTTAACCATGAGTCTCTGAAGTAACCGTAATTCTGACAGTTTGTGGGTCTAAATCACTTTCTGCAATGCTTATTTACCATGTCTATCAAATGCACAGAACTGATACAACAGTGGATGAAAGTATCAGGGGCTGAGAACCAATCAATCAGTCAATCATCTCTCTGTCTTCATTTCATCCCAAATTATCTGACTCATGTAAAACTAAATCCATTTATAAATAATGTCACACTTGGCCAGTTTGGCCACTTTTGCTCCTCAGCATTGATGTAGCTGGAGCCCTCAGCTCAGAAAGACAGGAATTGCTCAGTCTTGTGAGCATTTGGATTCTCAGGCATGGCTTCACCATTCGATTTTATTCAAAAGCATCTCACAAAATACTGTTCAGTGTTTGCTACTCGAAGACCTTAAAATATCTACTTACCTATTTCATTTGACATGGTGCCTGGAACTCATATTATTAAATTATAAATGAGGTCAGATATATACGCACTTGTAACAAAAAAGCTTGGGCAACATTCTCTGTTGAATTCATCTATCCCCCAAACTCCCAATCCTTCCATTCGTATAATGGTATTCTCATTTTACCCCAGATGTCATGCTCCATTAATCCCAAGATCTCAAAGCGTATCTGACAGGAGTGATGTTGCACATTATAAAATAAGATTTCTCAAACTCTGCCCATCTGTTAGTGATACAGGCAATCTAAGTGTCCTATATATAGAACATGCATACATTTCCTGCGTTGCATAGTCTTTCAAATATTTGCTCTTGGCACTGCAAGGTGTCCTACTGTCATAACAGACAAGTCATTCATTAAGCTGTCAGCAGCTTGCTACCCTGCTTCCAAAGAAGGGCCATTCCTGTGTTTTCTGTTTCTTGTTGGATGACCTATTCACTCATCGTGAGCTGAGCAGTTACCCTCATAACCGGTACAACTGAGTTGTTCGTGTCAGCATATGTAAACCAAAGCTCAACTTCTTCATTTCTAGAGCTCTAACGCTTGACTTGTGGAGGGCACTAATGGGCTGTAAGACCAGTGTGAAGTCATGAGCATTAAATCAGTGTCCATAGGATGTGGTCCTTGGCTGAGGGGCATTAAAAGCAAAGTAGAAAAACAAGTAACAACCGAAAGAATGTGATTAATTGTGAACACTGCTGGACAATATGAAAGAGAATCAAGAAAGGCAATTAGTTCTCTAGATCTAAGCCTTAGAAATATTTGGAACATGCCATGTGAGAAATTGCAAAAATATATTTAGTCTAAATTTGTAGCATCTCATATGACATGTTTTTAAAATGAAAACTAATTTGTGATAAATTGGTGGTAAATTCATTTTTATGTTCTCTTTTGTTATTTATATGTTAGAAAATCTTGCATTTATGAGAAATTTAGTAGTCATTGAAAAACAGGTAAGATAATTCAGTTTGTTACTTGAAAATTTTTGGAGTCTCTAAAATATCTAGGCCCTAACCACAGATTTTATCTTTAATTTTGCCCAGGCTATGACTACTTTTTTCCTACAGAGTAGAAAATGAGGGGAAAAAAAAATGGAAGACAAGTTTAAATTTGTCAAACTAGACACCTAGTTAACAACTTCGATTAAAGTTTGACAGAAAGTAGATTAAAATCATAACTTCAATGGGATCCATTGATTACTTGTCCATTTCAGGCAACTATGACCTTCACATTATCATTAATAATAGAGTTGAAGCCCGGCATGGTGGCACACGCCTTTAATCCCAGCACTCGGGAGGCTGAGGTAGGTGGAGCGTTGTGAGTTCGAGGCCTGCTTGGGCTACAACGCGGCACAAGGCCGACCTGAGCTACATAGTGCGACCCTGCCTCAAAAAACCAGGGCCGGGAGTTTGGCTCAGTGGCTTAAGCGCCTGCCCTGGCAGGCGCAAGGCTGTGAGTTCAATCCGCGGTGCCGCAAAAAAAAAAAAAAAAAATAATAATAATAATAGAGTTGAAAAAGTTGGTGACAAAATATGATAGCAGACAAACACTCTCGCACATCATCTTTCTAAGTTGTAAAGGCCTGGTTTGGACGTCACGGGATAAAGTTGGTGATGCATTACGTTCCATAGGATTTATTATTCCTATACTGGCACTGGACTAGAAAAGACCACCTCACTAATCAGTTAAGTCATTGCATATTTGATGATGCAATTGTACTGCATTCACTTGAAATTTTCTGCTTCTAAAAGCGCTATGCCTTTTGTTTGAGAAAGGCATACAAACAAAAAATGCTAGCTTCTCTCTACCACGAGGCTTTCATGTGAACCATTCCTATTCCTCAAACAGAAGTGGAAAAATAAAGACTCAAATGAAAAGTGAAACCCTATACTAATTTATTTAACTAGAATTGCTTTTCTGCAGCAAAATATATCTAGAATCATTTATTCCAAATTAGAATTATATTTTTTCTCTCTTTTCAAAAAAGACTATTAGATTGGTTAAACCAAAATGGAATAAAGCCATTGTACCCTGAATCTATTCTCTTGGTAATTTATGGACCATAGCTTCACATGGTTGTTTACCATCCTCACTCTTTAGTTTATGATTTAATAAACCGATACGAGTAGCAGGCCCTAAAAACCTAAAGTAGGAGTCACACCAGGTTTTTGTTTTCTATGTGTGTATATTCTTAGATTTTAAAAAATTTCTTCTCAATAGGTTAACTTACACTTGTTATTTTATGTTGATGTGTACATGCCTCTGATCAAATAGTTCGATGCTTTGTTCTTGATGTATATGCTATCCAAAAATTCCATATGTATGTAGAAGTTTTCGGAGCCAAAACCTTATAAGCACTTTCTCCATAGGGATGGTATTTGTCTGTTCTATCCTATAGTTAATGGTTTCTGAATGGATAAAGGAGCAGGATGAGAAAAGCATTAAATCATTTAAGCTAAGCTTGTTTCAATATCACTCTATAAAAGAAAAGTATTGCTAAAAAATGTAGGGTAAAATGCAAAAAGAAAAAATGTTAATGGAAAGGAAAGAAGGAAAACCAGAGGAAGTTAGCTACAACATATTCTCATTCCATTTGGGTTCAAATCATCTTTACAAAATGCCAACAGAATATGAAGCGAGTGATATTTATAGAAAAGAAAGACCTAGGAACAAGGCATGGCTAATTCTGTTTACTGAAAGGCATATGGTTAGACATTTTCCTTTTTTATCAAATTTGTTTCATGTTGTTTGTTTGTATGTGTATTAAGATTTGTGGCACAATTTTAAATCTGTTAGAATTAGGGATGCTCTTTCACATATGAATTCTTTCCAATGTAAATCCTTAATTTCCAAATGCATGCTGCCTTTTACAATTTAATTCTGTCCCTTCCAATAAATCATCTTGAAAATATCTAGTCTTAGAGATATAATTTCATCATGACAATGGAATTCAGATTATTTTTGTTTCGTGTTTTCCAATAAAGAAATTCGAGACCAGAGAGTCTTAATGGCACAGGGAAAATTAGTGTCTTCTTTAGAGAAGCGATGTTTTCTACTTTATCCATCGCCAAATCTCTCCAGTGAGCAGCTAGTTACATAGAATGTGATAGGTGTTCCTTAACTAGTTGATTAAATGAATGATGTAGGTAAGAGTAAGAGTTTGAGACATTTCTACAGCTCAAAAATTATTTATGAAAATAATGCTTAGTAGGGCATGCTGGCACATGCCCGTAATGCAAGCATTCTGGAAGGTTGAAGCAGGAAGTTTACAAGTTTGAAACAAACTTGTGTAGCATAGCAATTTAGAAAGACTCTGTCTCAAAACAAAAAATAAAAAAGCTGGAGTGGTAGCTCAGCATAAAGACCCTATGTTCAATTTCAATAATAATAATGATAATGATAATAACTTTGTGTTAAGATGGATTTCACACTAGATATAAGTTTTTCTAATAGTAATACCCTTTATCACCAGACTGTAAGCAGTAACCAACGCAAATAACAGAACCTACAAGTATGTTGGTCAATTGGTCACTTTGATCAAGTCCTATAATTATGGTAAGTACATACTGAAAATATTCCAACACATTCCCATTTCAGATACCGTCTACCTATTTTCCTCAGAAATATATTTATTTCCAAACTACATGAACTCATTTTTGGGAGAAGGTGTTCAATATATAGGACAATAAGGTCAAAAAATTTTTCAAACCAGAACATTATCTAAAAATACTTCCAAAGCTATGTTCTGCTTCATTGAAATTGGAATAATTCCCGGAAGATGGAGTACCTACACCAAGGAATAAATTTAAAGTAGTCACCTAAGCAAAGTAAGTAATAAAAGTGAAGCTCATATGAGAAACAAACTAAATATAGTTATTTCAAAATAAACAAAAGCCATTGTATTTGAAATGAATAGAAAGTGTAAAGTATATAAAGATAAACTATTACACTTTTGGCATGAGAAAACATTAGCAAATTAATCCTGTTTCATAAGAACCTGATGGAATGGCATCACATAACAGCGTAATCAACATAGTGCCCACAGGAGACATTCATGGAATGGACAAGTTAACTTTTGTACTTCTTAAAAATTTGACACTATTTTAATCATTTTTGCTTCCAGTAAACTTACATAATTATACCCTTTCAGAAATAAATCTGTTAAATTCTGTCCATTTCAATTCAAATTGTTTATACCTTTGAATCAAATGATAACAAAGTTGGAATTTATTTTGCAATCGGTATCTTTTCAGTGGTGGTTGTTGTTTCTGATGGTGATCATATTGTTCTTAGTCTGTTTTCGAGAGATCTGCTTTTAAAACATGCCTGAATCTTTGAATGTAGCTGGACTCACTGATCCATCAGAAAATAGACAAATTTTTAATAGTCAGAATTCACAAACAGTATATCCCGTAATAAATCTATTTTCCCAGCTTTATCATTTTGTTACCTAGGAGACAGCTGTAGCCAGAACCACCAAATAGCTTACTCCACAGGCAGGAATTCACATGATCTCATTCATTTAAATGCAAATGTCAGAATTAACTGTGTCTGCTTTCTTTCAGAGTTAAGTAACTTATGACTTTTTTTTTTACAAATATGCTTTTTTTCCCACTAAGTTGCCTTTTCTTGGGTAGTTTGACAAGTAGAGTCAGCATAAACAGCATTCCAAAGAAAGCTGTTAAGTAGTATTTTGAAAAATCAAAATTTCATAAAATACAGCTTTTTCAAAATAATGTCCAACCCATATAAAAATGACTCTCTGATTAGTGGCAGATTTACAAACTAAAAACCACAAATTCAAAATACTCATTTTTAGAATTTCATTTTCCAGCCAGGAAGATACTTTTTAAAAAATCTTTTATTTGAATCTACCCTGAGAAAAGAAAAGGAAAAGAGCCCCAGAAATGTGCTAATATTTAATATCACTTGTGCTACAAGAATCTTCTACCTACAATATTTAAAACTCTTAAAAACAATATTCAACTATTATCAAAGTCATCTTAGAGTTTGTTTGCATTTGGGGGGTTATGGTCACCCCCAAAAGAAAACTCCATGAGAGGGTCACCTGTTTTTTGGAAATCCTAGAATTCTTAGTTTAAAATTCTATGTGCTTCTTGTTAAAAAACATACTCTATTTGCTTAAGGAAGAGTTATTCCTGGATCATGTTCACATCCAAATTTTTAGGTTGAATTTTTATAAAGAGCAAAATAAACTGAATAATTAGTTGAAAAAGGTTTTGTTCAAAAAATGGCCTCTGTCTAGAAGCCCTGGACAAAACTTCTCCCAATCTTCCTCTATATAAAGACAGAAAAGTTGTTAATTTATGACCTTATAAACTAAGATTGACAGACAACCTAAGGCCTGAATCTGGAAGGAATTTTCAATAATTGAAAGTCAGACAGAACTGAGTGTCTTAACGAATTGGTGCCCTGTGTGCTTGTCATCTCGTGAAATAGAGCAGCTCAGATGGAATGAGAGATGGGAGAAGGCGACCAAACCTGATCCACACCCGCAGGCCCTTGGAGAGGCAGGATCTGGTTCTGACTGGGAATCTCCACAGGTGATGCTCTTTTCTCTTGCTGCCCCTCCTCCTGGATGGTCTTGCAGTGAAATTTCCACAGCTGCCTGTGTAATAGAGGAAAGGAAAGAAAGGGAGAAGGAGCTGCAGGGCATTGCTGCATCCTTAACAGAGCAGAACCTAAAGTCCAGGAGAACAACAGGCCCAGGGAGACTGCAATACACTGCTAAAGAGACGCCAGCATCTGCCACAACACCTTTAGCTGCAAATCACAGGAAAAGTTTTGCTTAGAAAATAAATGTTAAATCAAAGGTCACCCCGTGCAATCAAAACATTGTGTCTGAATACATTCCTGTTCTTTTAAAGATTGACAGAAGTTATAATAATAATATTTGTGATAATAATAATTGAATTTTCTGGAAAATTGTCTTATGAGTGGTACTATTCTTAGTGCTTAAAAATTTACTTATTAAATCTCCAGGAGATAGTTATGATTATTGTCATTTCACTGATGAAGAGTGTGAAGCAGAGAATTTTAAACTGAAGGAATTTTACCCAAAGTGATAAAGATATTTAACTGGTAAGTTACCATTTGAACACAATCGAGCTAAAGTCTCTATCCTAAAACATGATCGGAAATAAACAGAACAGTGTTTTAAAAATATAAGGTCTAGGTATAAGTCTTGTAGGACTGTATAAAAGAAATACCACCCCAAAGGGGGCACATGCTAGAAATGGTTGAGAACTACACTTAAGTATTGAAATATGAAAGATACATTACATTAACCCTCCTGAAAATGCTGCCTCTCTTTTCAAACACAATAATCCCACCATTCTTGCCACTTTCTGAAGTTGTTCTAGAGGCCCTCTTTGTTTTCTATTTAAGATGTTATAAAAAATACGACAAATGTTACCAAGGGCCAGCCAACACACAGAAAGGCAAACTCATAAAAACATTAGAAAGTGTACTCCTCCATGCTCACCAGATCTAACATTGTGCAGCTTCTGGCCCTTCCCTAATGCTAAAAAGACTATGAAAGGTAAATATTTTGAATCAATTCAGGACATCAGGATGCTCATGAAAGATAATCTCTTGAACTGCTTCAGAAAGTGGTAAGAATGAGTGAGTAACTGTATCAAAGCAAGAAGGAGTATTTCTTTTTTGCCAGGAGGAGAGATTAATGGCAATGTGTCTTTTAAAGAAATGTTTTCATTTAAACACAAATCACATTTGCTCCCACCTTGTATCTGAAAATGACTTATTATAGAATGAAAAAATTACTGGAACACATTCAGATTTCTCCATAGACTCCACGAAGACATAAAACGTCTCTGAAAGAGGAAAAGAAAGGCAAAAAAAGAGAGGAATTTGCGTTTATGTGATAAAGGGATGAGATAAATAAAGGTGCAAGTGTTAAATGATGGTACTGGTAACACCAACTAATGACCTCCTTCTATCCTCCGCCCTCATGTTGTGACTTTACCTTTCCTGTGAAGAGATGGAGACTATTTTCCCAAATTGTTATCGCATACTGGGACAGGCATAGAAACATGCTTGGTTAATAAAATGCTTTGAAGGAAGGTCATACGAGTTCTGAAACTCAGCGTCAAAATTCTTTCTATGACTGTCTCTCTGTCTCTGTCTCGCTGTCAATGTCTCTCTCTCTCTCTCTCTCTCTCTCTCTCTCTCTCTCTCTGTTTCTCTCTCTCTGTCCATCTGTCTGTTTCTCTCTCTCTCCCTAACTCCTTTGCTGTCACCCATAAACATAAATATAAATTCCAGTGAACAGCAGTTGTTGAGAGGTCAAGTACAGAGGACGTGACGCTATCTTGGACCAGTGAGCCTCCAGTGAACTTGCCAGTAGAAAGCAGCTATATAAATGAACCCAGGTAAAATCAGCCAAGCTCGGCCAATACATTGAAACTACCGAGCTGGCCCATGTACATCCAAATATAAGTGAACATTATTTTAGGGTACTGTGGGATGGCTAATTACTCAGCAATAACTACGTACTATGGAAACTAGATATGCACCTTGAAAGATAAAATACTGGAATATACCAGAATTAAGAGTTACTTCCTCTCTCAAGTATTTCCTTCTTCCTATTTACTCCCTTCAGAAATTACAGTGGCCAAAATTCTTTCTCTGGCTGTCAGCCTCCATAATTTCCTCTGTAAGATCAACAGCAAGTGGTCCCTTTCTACTACAGCCACAGCTGTTTGGACCAGGAGTAGGATCTCACACAAGACCTGTCAGTTTTTCCTTCATGAGCATTTTAAGTTAGCTTTTAATTATCGTACTCAGCATCTGCAAAAACAGAGGATCATTCTAAGGACAAAAGTAAAATCAGTGCACACAATGATGTAAAGATGAGGGTGAGAGGGGCTCTAGACAGAGAAACAGAAGTGGGTTTATATGCTGCGTGTCTTCTCTGGTAGCCGTGAGATATCTACATCTTTGTCATATTTTTCCTATTGGAATATGATTTTCCATTTTCCATGCTTCTGCTTTCCTTCAAGAAGTCTCATTTCTAAATATGTCTGTGATTATCAATAGGAGGGAATGGTCAGGTCTTTGTTGATTAAAACCAAATTTTAACCATGCTTTGGAAATTTCCTAAAGTACAAAAGATTGTTAGTTTTTCTAATTTCTACTGTCAGATCTCCTTGCCTAGTTACTTTTTAATGAAGAGCAAGAGGAAAAGGTAGATTATGAAGACAAATTTCAAAGCTGATCTACTCCTTTCCAATATGTTTTAATGTTGAATGTGTTTACACACAGAAAGTAAAATAAAGTAATATACTTACCTGGAAAAAATCACGAATCTTAAAAACTATGAAGAATATCGGAAAATAACATGAATTCCATTTTAATTTCCACACAGTAGTGTCCACTATGAAAATCTTAACCCTAGAGTGTTCTGGAATGTTCTCCCCATAAAATAGAATTGAGGCATCCACAGTAGGGGAGTCTGCAAGAAAAGCCACTGAACATAAAGAAGCCCAAATTTATTTTTTTTAACCTTAACATTTCTAAGTCTTTTATTCTTAAGTTTAGCTAAAATGTATTGTGTTAGCTTCCATTACTGTAACAAAATGCATAAGATAATAAACTTACAAGGAGTAAAATGTGCATAGTGGTTCACAGCTTCGGGGATTTCTGTCCATGGTTAATTGACCTGTTGCCTTTGGACTTGTGGTAAGGCAGCATATCCTGTAGGAGAGAGTGACGGAGAAAGCTTCTCCCCTAATGGCCAGAATGCAAGGAAAAAGAGGGAAGGGAAGCAGTGGTGTCACAATATTTCTTTCAAAGTCATGCTCTCGATGACCTACCTTCCTTTTACCTGACCTCACCACTTAAAAGAATCTTTCTGGTAAGCCACACAAGCAGCTTGGCTTCCAGGAAGAGAAAAATCAGCACCTCTCGAGAATCCAACATGCCGGGACTGGGAGGACTCAACAAGAAGCCAACTAGCCAGCCTTTCTGGCAAGCAGTGCAAGCCATGCAGCTTCCAGGAAGAGAAAAGTCAGCACCTCCCCTGAGCCTATGGGTGCACGCCCCCACCCCAAGCAACCTACTGGTTTGGAGGACAGGCTGAGTTAAGGTACATAAAGCAACTAAATGCTTGTATTGTTTTGTTGATTTTGCAGGCCTGGGGCCGGCAGTCTGAGCATCTGCACACTTTTCCAATGTGACATATTTGATCTGTATATTAAGAGATAGGAAGCTTTTTACCACCCATTTCATGACTTTCTGCCTTGTTTTGCCCATTATCTTATGGCAAAATTGTGTGTAGAGTCTTCATAAATATTTTAGCTCTAGGTCTCAGTGTCTTGGAGCCACAAATCTACCATAACGTGTAGCTCAGTTGAGTCTAGTGGAAGGAGAGGTGTCGACTGGAAGAAGACCCAATTGCACTAGCTTATAGTCAAAATAGCACAACCTTTGAGTAACATCATCTTGGAGAGCCAGCACCAGTTTAACCATTAAATGACTGTAGTAATGTGAGTGAGCCCTGGAGGAGCAAGCAGAAAAATGTGTCATCTTGGGAAGTCACAGACTCTTTAGAAACAATAAATCTGTATTATTTTATAACACTCAGTTTGGAGACGATTTTTTCTACACCAGTAGATAATTCAGGTTGAAATTGGCATTTGGGAATGGGTTGCTACCATTATAAAAACCTAAAATATTCACCCTTATTTGTTTAGATGGAAGATGTAGAATAGAACTGTGAAGTGTAGTAAGAAAATTGGCTCCTCAGTGTACAGAATACTCAAACTGGGTCCTGTACCATCAAAATGGACACAAAAAAATTAGTGAAACCGATTCATATTAATTATAAAATTGTACCTAAACATAATGATCTCATACCTTGTGAAGGAAAATTTCAGATGAAGTGTCAATTGTTTTCTTTAAGGTGAAAGAAAATACTCTGAAATAGGAGAGGTTCATTTACATACATAATTCAGAAGAAATATATAAATTGCAGGATATTCTCTCCAGTCAGTAAGTAAATGTCAAATAAGAAACACTTCACAGTGATGGCTGAATCAAGGTTTTGTCCATTGTGCCTCTTGGCACCATTTGTAGAAAATCTCAAAGAGCTTTAATGTGGAGCTTTGTAGATGCTTTTAGGTGGATGAAAGTATTTTTATTATTAGAGTATTGCCCTATACAACCATAGTACATGTGCCAAGATAAAAAATGACAAGCTCTAGGAAGAATTTATTGTGACTTTTATACAATGAAACAGTATACATTTGGACACAGAGGAAACTCACAAAGTTCAGGGAGTGCTGTATTGTTTTTGGATTAATGATAGCTTAATGTGAAAAGAGGCATCTGAGCCTTTGACTTTCTATGGAAAGGGAACAAGTGGAAAGGACAGAGAAAAAAATCAAGGAGAATAATTTATTAGGGAGAACACCACCTGAATCAGGAAATATTTCATACTTCCAAAACAGGGTAATATTATTGAATAATATTGGCTATGTAATCCTGTTATTCTGTTTATTTTTAAACTGGATTATCTCCTGCAATCAATTGTCACTATCTCACTATTGTAGACTGAGTATGGGGAAAGTGACATTCACATCTACTCCTGATTTAAATGATGAGATTGTAGACTCAGAGCCTGACTCAGCTGTTAAATAAGGTTTAAAGAGGCCTTGGGAAGCAGTATGTTTTACGTGTGGAAGAGAATGACTCACTGAGGTCAGAGATGGAACTTCTGTAAAGTATTACAATAGTGAACCTCAGTAAAATACACCTTCCTGAATCTGTATCATTTTATTATGTTATCATCACTTTTCCATCATAATCTGGAGTCCATTTTTCCCACTCTTTGTGTCTGGCCTTGTGACTTGCCCTAGCAACTGTGATAGAAAAAAGAAACCATCTGTGTTTTAGAGCCCACAATTTTGTTTTTGGAATTTTAATACTACAAAGCTGTGGAGATGTTCAGTTCACACAATTAGTAGATGAACAATCATTGCAAGAGAACTTAAAATGCCAATATTGGCAGCTAGTATCTTCTGTCAGACATTTGATTGAGACCATCTCGGACCCTTGAGTCCCAGTATAATTGTCAGATGACCACAGCTTCATGAATAACTTGAAAGTAGGCCAGAAAACATACTGCCCCTATTGTCACCCAATGAAATCATACTATTACTACTGCAAAGCACTAAACTTGGAGGTGGTTTGTTATGCAGTAAAAGACTTGTGAATTGTATGGTTTAGGTATTATTTTGGCTAGTGGCAAAATGCACAAAGTTAGAATATAGAGGACAGATAGAAAAATTAGTAAGTGTACATATTTGGGTTTGAAAGAATACTATGATGCACTTGTATCCTCCCAACACTATCAATAACTCTAAGCTCTTTACCTTCACAAATACCCACATCTAATGGTTTCATTTTAGCAGGAAAGGTAGCAGTGTCAAGTGACATTCATACAAAATGTTATCAACTACTTTCATCAAATAATGGTATAAATACAGTTCTAAGCATATAGCAAATGCCTGCAAAAATATGATATGTTTCAGACTCCTCAGAAGCATAATAAAATCAGATATGAATACCTATTTCTGACTTCAATCAGCTAAGTCTTACAAGAAAATTAAAAGGATACTATCATCATTTCTCTTTTTACAAGGCCTACAGTCCAAGAAATTATTTATAAGAATGTTAGACTTGATTGGTTGTTCATCAAGGCTCATCATCTTTTCATTCTGTGTTTTTATTAATGAGTCAAACAAAATAATGCATGGCCAAGGTGCTTTCTTAATTTCCTTAAAAAATTGTTTTATAGAACCTTCTCAAATTTTACTCAGGGGTACAATAACAAAGTTTGTTCCTTTACAGAAATTTTGCATATATTTCATGGCAAAATCTTTGCAGTCATTAGCTGGACTCTATAAACATACATTTTACTCACCTTGTACAGAGCTCTACTGGAAAGGCTGATTATTTTCTTTGGTACATGGCATGGTTCATACTGTTTCATGATCAATTACATTCATTTTAATACATTTATTCATCACAGATTTTTATGTTAGCAGGAACCTAGAAGAATATCTGACCATTTGCCATTTTCGACCCAGGTCAGATTAAATGGTTCTTTAATCCATGCTTGAGATATTATTCACATGTGACCAGCAAGAAACATTAGAAACCATTGTTAGACTGATGTAAAATATGCTTCAGGACTGGGAATGTAGCTCAGTGGTAAAGTGCTTCCCTTGCATGCATAAGACCTTGGGGTTGATCCCCAGTGCCAAATAGCAAAAAGAAAAGTTTTGTAGCAAAGTAAACTGTTTATACATATTTCCTTGAAATTATACAGACAGGACTAAATTATTCATTACAACCATTCCTTCATTCAAGAAATATTTATAAGTACCTATTGTGTGTCAGCACCATCTTCAGTATTATATAAACAGAACAGTTACAGGGGGCAAAATTCTCTGACTTCAATACTATTAAGTCTATATATATATATATATATATATATATATATTTTTTTTTTTTTTTTTTTTTTGTAGCACCAGGGATCGCACTCACAACTTCGCGCCTCCCAGACAGGTGCATAAACCACTGAGCCAAACTCCCAGCCCTAGTGTTTTTGAGGCAGGGTCGCACTATGTAGCTCAGGTCAGCCTTGTGCTCACATTGTAGCCCAAGCTGGCCTCAAACTCACAACGCTCCTCCTACCTCAGCCTCCAGAGTGCTGGGATTAAAGGCGTGGGCCACCATGCCTGGCTAAGTCCCTGTATATTTCACTTTTCCTAGTCTTTAATTGAATACTGCCCTTTCATACCAAAACAGCTATGATTCTTTATACAATTTTAATGTATCATTAATACATGCATCTTTTACAGTTAAGCTTAGTATCCTTTGAGAGCTACAGGACACTGAACTATGTTTATTGTAAATTCAGAGACAAACAAAATCCAGTGTTTATGGTCCAGGTACTAGCTATACTCTAAGTAGAAGACAATGACTTAGAATCACTCCTGTGAAAGAACCACAAACAAGGTCATGATGGCATAAAGGAGAAAGAAGGCCTATGGAAAATATCAGCAAGAACCAGGCAATCAGATCAGACTCAAAGAGCAGTCAAGATTGGAACAGATGAAATGAAACCGATGAGCATTCCAGCTGTGTGGCCATCCTGAGCAAAGGTGCAGAGGTGGAAAGGCTCAGGGTAGGTTCTGGGAAGAATGAAGGACACTCTCGTTTGACAGATGTGCAGGCTCAGAAGAACAGAAAGTCAGATCAGAGCATTAAGCAGATTGGACTTCAAAGCATGAGAAGAACTCAGGAGGGGCCCAAGGCATTGAGTGATGCTCATATCATAAGGAGGGCTTCAGGTAGCCAGACCCCAAAACATAGCTAAGAATCCGGTATAACTCATTTAGATTCAAGATACTTCCATAAATGCTATATGTACTGGCCATTATACTGTTTTAGAAAATATTGTGAAATAATCATTTTCCTTAAAAATTAACATTAATAGTGCTACCTGCTAACCGTTGAATATTTCTAGTCCTATTTATGGCTGTTATGTGTCTATTTTGTACCCTACATGAAGGAGCATTTTATGGAAAGTTTAAAAAATCAACTAAAAAAATGCTTTATATTCTTAGTGCCAAGCCACTAGCTTGTCTGATTCCTTGGTTTTTTTTTTTTTTTTTTTTTTTTTTTTTTTTTTTTTTTTTTTCTTTCTGTTTTGTTTTGTTTTGCACTGCTAGGAACTGAACCCAGGGCCTTGCCTGTGCTAGGACAGTGCTCTGTCACTTAGCTACATCTCTAACCCTATGTGATTATTGTTTTTTCTTTCTTTTCTCTTTCTCTCTCTCTCTCTCTCTCTCTCTCTCTCCCTCCCTTTCTTTCTTTCTTTCTTTTGTAATTGAGCCAACCACATTCACTTTCTACTTAGGTCAATTCACTGTTGTTTTTATTGAAAGTGTTCCAAAAGTAATTTACTGAATTCTAATTAGTTTATTTACCCTTCCCTCCTACCATCAAATATTATCCATAGATGTTTCTAACATTTTATAATTTAAAATAGACTACAGCAGAACACTGATTTCATTAGTTATATTAGAATAGTAGAAATATACAAAGAGTTAGACTTATTAGTAAGAGGTACAAACCATCTCATAAAGTTGTGGTATTGTGATACAATATTAGGTTGACTTTAGACCTTGTTATAAAAGATGTCACATCGCCTCCGTGGAACCAGTGGTTTTGTTATCTAACAAATGATTTACTCTTACTTACATATTCAGACAGCAATAGGAACAGTTCTTCTATTGTCCTATTTGACATTGTGCACTAGGATGCAATATTCTTTTAAAATCTCCAAAATGAAAGAGGCAAACACTAGCTTGAGGCCAGACAAGAAGCCTGTGAAACATCAGACAGTTTTCATCACAGCTGGCTCGGCCTGAGCAGTTTCAGACAAAGGACTTCCGCCTTTATCTGCCCTATTTTGATGTCTCATTCAGCTGAAGATAAAAAGAAAGATGTGCTTTGAAATTTAACCATTAGGACAGCAAAGAAATCAGCATGCAAATGTCACCCATACATGAATTCAAGATGAAGTCTACATTTGTCACTGCAAACCTAGAACTCATTGGTATTTCTTCTTCCTCAAGAGTAGTAAGACAAAAAAGAAAGAAAGAAAGAAAAAGAAAGAAAGAAAACAAATGAGATCTGAATTATTCCAAATGAAATTCTTTATCTTGAGTCTCTTATTTACAATAGGCACAGTCATATACATATATATTTACTTTTACATTTGTATCTGTAAAAAATGTGGAAATACTATGCAGAGAGGTGAAGTAAAAATGAGTACTGTGGAATCTGGTATTCTGAGACACTTAACCTTATGTAATCAACACAAGACTGGAGAGACACCACATAAAAGTTTTTGAATAGTCTGGCATGGCAATTTCTATCATGAAAAGGAAATGATTTCTTAGGATGAATACATTTCTAAAGACATGTGATCATTTGCAGAAAGAAAGGATGATGTGGGAAACTGGACAGGAATCTGACTGCTACTTTGCACATATTTACTGGAAAAGTTTATAAACTATAAAATATGAATTGGTTCAAACTTAGAACATGTTCACATACATGTTTTTTATGTAGTTTTTCTTTATCCTGGTTCAAAAATAAAAGTTTTAGCTCCAAATAGTTGAGTGAATTTATTGAAATTTTCTGTTTAGTTCTTTATTTTTGTCATTAAAACTTGAGGTAAAAAGTCAGGAAGGTTGACGCAGGGACATTGCCCAGATTCAGGTAAACAGAGGGCAATTTATCCCATATTCCCTATTTACTATCTATGCTAAAGGGTCTCATTAACATTCCTTGGTCAACTAGATAGAATTGAGAATAATCTGTTAATTACAGAAAATAAAAATATGTCACTATAATTTAATTAACTCAAAAATAGAAATGAGCTTTTTATAAGTGGGGAGAGCAGAAAGTCATGCTAATGCATTTATTTTTTCTTGAATACAATTTGGGATATAAATTCTGGGTAGTATTTGGGAATATAAGCATATATAAGGTAAAATCTCTGCCTTAAAGATTAATATTTTCTTGGAAGTTAAAGAGAATTAAAAAGACAGCTCATAACATACACATACAAAAACATAAACCTTATCACAAAGCTTACCCTCTACACAAACTAACTCAAAATATGTTATAAACCTAAATGTAAAAGGCAGCACTACTATCTTCTTAGAGATAATATTGGAGGAAAACCGAGTGACCTTGGATATTTTATTGGGTGATATACTATGTCCCCCCAAGTCCTCATATACTTTTGATGGGGCTGAGTCTAGCACCAGGATTGGTGAGGTGGGTGCTACACCCGCTCAGGGGTGAATCCGACATACAGTGTAAATGAGGCGGGTCTTCCGCTTGCTTCCACTCTTCCACCCTCTCTCACCAGCGCACCTTGCTGCTTGCGGTGGCCATGAACAGCAACCCTGCCACACCATGCTGCCTTGGAGCCAGCTAAGTATGGATTGTAACTCCGGAGAAACTGTAAGAATAAACCTTTCCTTCCCTAATTTTGGGCATCAGGTATTTTGTCTCAGCAATGAGTGAAAAGTAACTAAAACAGATATGGTGGTGATTTTTTGGATATAATAACAAAGGTGTGATCCATGAAATAAATAATTGTTAAGCTGGCCTCTTAAAAATCCTGTGCCTTTCAAAAAACAATGTCAAGAGTATGAGAAAACAAGCCACAGACGTAGAAAAGTGTATTTGCAAAAGATATATATGATAAAGGAATTCTATCCAAAATACATGATGAACATTTAAGTCATCAGAAAGAAAGCAATCTAATAAAAATAAATAAATGAAACAGTCCAAAGACCTTAACAGACATTTCACAAAGAAGATAAACAGATTGAAAACAACCATAGTAAAAGATGCTCTAACCCATGTGTCACCAGGGAAATGAAGGTTAAAACAAGGAGATACTACTGAAAAGAATAGATGAAATCCAGCCTGTAACACAGGTGATACCAAACAGAAGCTTCTCTCCAGATGGGAATGTTATGGGCACTGAGCAAATCAAGGAGGCCTTACATTTTGGTAAAATGGTAAAAAGGATTTATTGAAAGCTAGCTCCAAGGAGGAGAGACCCATTGGCCTCAAAGCAGCTTCTCATCATGTATAGGTGGGCAAGGGTCTTTTGTAGTAAGGGACAGAAGACAAGGGGAGCAGAGAGAGGTCATGCAGATTCCACACTTGCTGTCACTTCCAACCCTCTTCAGCTCATCTTACCCTTTCTAGTAGAAAGAAAATCAAACCGAGCTTTAGGTCCCTGAGACTGGTGACATCTACACACTCTGCCATTGTATTGGGCTGAAGAGAAGAGGGAGGGTCAAGCGGAAGTTTGGGAAAGTTGCTTATCTCCACAGGAAAAAGAATTTAAGTTTGAAAGTTACCTTTTGCAGTGCCAGTTATAGGAATGTGAGGTGGTGTAACCATTTCTGAAGACAGTTTAGGAATTTCTCATAAAACTAAATATACTTCTGTCACATGACACGGCAGTTGTATTCCTTGGCATTTTCCTCAGAAAAGAGTTGAAAAGTTACATGCATGCAAAACCTGCACTGAAATATTTGTAGCAGCTTCATTCAAATTGTCAAAACTTAAAGGAAATCAATCTACCTTTCAGTGAGTGAATGGATACCTAAGTGGTAGCCCTTCAAAGCAATGGATTATCATTCCACGCTTCAAGTACACAAGCTGTCAAACCATGGAAAAATATAAAGAAATATTAAATACATGTTACGTGAAAGGAGGCAAACCAAACAGCTTACATGCTGGATAATTCAGAATCAATGAAATCCTGGAAAATGCAAAACTCTTGGAGACTGTATTGGGTATGCTATGTCCCCCCAAGTCCTCATTTACTTTTGATGGGGCTAAGTCCGGCACTTGCTTGTGTTGGGTTTGTTGTTTAGCGCCGGGACTGGCAATGTGAGCGCTGTACCCGCCCAGGACAATGGAGCCGACATACAGTGTAAGGGAAGGTGGGTCTTCCTCTTGCACTTCCGAGCTTCCTCTCTTTCTCTCACCCGTGAGCCTTGCGGCTTGCAGCTGCCATGAATGACAGCCCCTCCATGCCATGCTGACTTGGAGCCAACTAAGTAGGACTGAAACTCCTGAGAAACTGTAAGAATAAACCTTTCCTTCCCTAATTTTGGGCGTCAGGTATCTTGTCTCGGCAACAAGTAAAAAGTAAGTAAGACAGAGACATTAAGATCCCTATTTTTGGAGAGTGGGGGAAGTGATGAGTAAACAAAGCAGGAAATATTTAGAGAACAGTGAAAGTATTTTGTACAATCCTGTTACAGACTTACATGCCTTTATAAATTTGTCTCATAGAATGTATGGGACATACAGTCCTCACAGAATATATAACATTAAGCATGAATGCCAATATGAACTATGGGCTTTGGCAGATAATGATGTGTCAATGTAGATTCATTAATTTTCACAAATACACAACTTTGGTTAGGGATGCGGATAATGGAGGAGGATATTTGTATATAAGGGTAGGATTTTTGAAGGAAATCTGTGTACCTTTCTTTCAATTTTGCTGTGAACCTAAAAATTCTCTAAAAAAATAACATAGTTACTCAATTTCACTAATCTTTAGAGAAAAGCAAGCCAGAATCATCATGAGTTGTTACCTCACCCCCATTAGCGTGACATCTACAAAATAGAGCAGAAAATAACAAGTTGTTGAGAAGATATGGAGAAATCAGAAACCATATCCACTGTAATGAAGACTATAGTGATTTTTTAAATTAAAACAAAAATTACTTTATTATCTGTCAATTGTACATCTGGGTATATGCCCAAAATAACTGAAAATAAATTTTTCCATTTTGTATATTAGAAAGTGACTCAATAAGATATTTGCACACCTATATCTGTGACATCATTATTTGCAAAAGCCAAAAAGTGGAAGTAATGTAAGTGTCCATCAACAGATGAATAAATAAACAAAGTATACTGTATGTATATTGTGGCATATTATGCAGCCTTAAAAAAAAACAAGGGAATCCTGACACGTGTTACAACAGCGATGAATCTTGAGGAAATTACGGTAAGTAAAATAACTTGTTTCAGAAGGTCAAATGCAATCCACTTCACTGAGAAACTATAGTTCTCAAATGCACAGAACAGAATATGGTACAGTAGTTGTTACAGAGTAGAGTGTCAGGGTGTTGTGTAATGAGAAGAGAGTTTCAGATTCTTAAAATGTGTGCCAAATCAGAAGGAAAAGGGAAAGCAACATTACTTAATTGTTCATGAAGATCAGGGACAGCCTCTTCTGAATTGCTTTTCAATAAATGCCATTAATCTTTACAACTTTGTTACAAGGTACATGACTTTCCATGATGATTTTAAAGGAACAAGGAAACTGAATCTCAGAGAAATTAAGTTGACTGAGATTTCTTGGGTCTTCATTTTTTTTGTATGCTACCAGAATGCAAATTCTGGCTTGAGTGACTCCAACAATTTTTCTATTACCTATGCTCTTATTGAAGTCAAGATCTTTTTTTATGACATGAAAATTGATGTTAATATAAAGCCTTAGGAGATCTACATTAAGCTAGACTTACACAAGACATAATGATATGGAGACAGTATTAAAAACTAGAACCCAATATGTTCAATAAGTAATCTTTTCAGTTATAAGAATCATGATATGGCTATCATTTTCTCCATCATGCTACACATAAAAATCTGTCATAAAATTCCAATTATTGAATTAGTTAACACTTTGGAAAACCCTTTTGAGAAACATCATTTAGCCAAACTTGAAAAATCCCTCAGCAAGTTTAATCCTCAAGCAATGTAAGTTCTCTGGTAAAAGGGTGTCAGAAGCTTCTCTTCCAGGGAATATATTGACAGTTCCCACAGGGAAAAAAAAAGTGAAGAATTTTTTTGGTGTTTTCAGTCAGATGTCTTCCTTAATTAATATGACTATATTCATAATCACTTATTGTCTGACTCTAACACAAAACATCTGTATCCCACCTCAAAGAAAGTAATAAGTAAAATCACATTCTAGGCTGTATAGGGTCTGCTCTGCACGGAAGGGAATACTCTACCATTTTCTATTGATTTTGATGATTAATACTTGATACATATTCATAGAATAACCCCTACTGTAAAGGTTCTAGTCTATAAAAAGGGGAATCTTGTCAAAATAAATCTGAACTTCTGACCATGGTAGAAGACCTACTATGGGATATTAACAAAGTTAGAACTGTCAGTCACTGACTGGTCTCAATGTTTGTTTTATGAATTCCAACTCTAGTGGCATGAACTTGGGAAAAAATCATCATAAGCCATGTGAGTCCAAAAAATACAAACCCAGAGTGAAATACGTTTGGGCAGAAATGTCGTTACCTATGTCTGAGATGGATCCCCTCCTCCCACTTAGAAATGTGATGCTTTTAATAGATTATTTCTACTGCTGAAAGACACAGCTACTGTCTGGATACATTTGCGTGTTTTCTCGTGAATTAAAGCAAATAAATGGAAGGAAAAATCTAAATCTTTTAAAAGAAACAAGTAGGAATATTTTTATTGAATTTTTTTTCTTGCTAACTAAACAA
This sequence comes from Dasyprocta punctata, assembly GCA_004363535.1. Classification (NCBI taxonomy): domain Eukaryota; kingdom Metazoa; phylum Chordata; class Mammalia; order Rodentia; family Dasyproctidae; genus Dasyprocta; species Dasyprocta punctata. The sequence goes on along the minus strand of RJWM01003527.1, from coordinate 38,311 downwards.
ATTCTACACATTTCGATAGGACTCTGGGTCGCATAACATGATATGTACTGCACTTGTGTGACCACATTCAATGTACATGACAAATTGAACTTCTTAAAATAAGTGAAACTGGTCCAGGGCTCTACAGATGAATGGGAAATAACATCTTGCTACATTACAAGGATTAGCAGCGCTCCTGCCTTGACCAACAAGTGGCTTAATTCCCAGACATGTTGTGAACAGACTCCTATCCAGTCTTTCTGCTGATTGGTCATTTACATTTCTGATTCTTGATAATACAGTCACTTGCATTTTAGTACTCAATGAGAATTTACACAAGATGATTCATTTTCTTTATTTTGCAAGTAAGAAAAGTAAGGACTTGAGAAATTAAATCATGTCACATATTCAGGGTCATGCAACTAATTACTGGTCAACCTCAGGACAGGAGCTTCTGTATATTCCTGTGGGGAATCAAGTGTGTGGGCATTACCACCATTTTAATAAGTAAGCATTACAGTATTTTTATCTAAATAGAACTGGGAGAAAAGACATTTTGTACTCAGAGGTAAGCTTCCCCTCCATAACTGGAAGTTTTGGAAAGGGCAGAGGAGTAGTTAGTGGATGGGCACATTTTATCTACTGTTTCAGGTCTCATCTTTGCTAATTTCTTGGGATTTATTTGAAACTTTCAATTTACATTAATCCCATTCCTTCGACTCCTCATCAAATTCCCCATAATACAATTCCATCTGCCCTTGGCTTTCCATCACTGAATTGTAGGTGGAATATCAATTTTTGTTGCATCACAGCGTTGTACAATTTTTGTGACTGGTGGCTAGAGTTTTGGGCTTACCAGGTGCCAACTATTCTAATGGACATGCAGCATAAATTTTGTATAATCCTTAAAATGTTTCTAAGTGATTAGTAGCTACTCTTATGGCAGAACTTAACAATAAACCTGAACTCAATAAAACTTAAAGTCTCTTCTCTTCATTGGGCTATGCTGCTTACCAAATTCTGTGATTTTAAACCGCTGTTTTTATAAAATTGAAAAAATGTTATGAGGCCATTGCAGTAACTCAGAATCTGCCAGTGGTAGAATGGATTAGGGTTCATTGCTGACAACATCCATCTATCTCATAACTCAGAGTCTATCTGCCTAGGGTCAATGTATCTGCCTTAGCATAGATTCATTTACCAAAGTAAAGTGAACTACCTTCTGAAGAGATAAAAGAATGCATACTGTATGCTTTACTAAGTCTTAAGGAATTTTTATAGTTATCATGGGTGGGATCAAACTTATAATCCTCCTGCATCAGCCTCCCAGTATACCAGAACTACAGGTGTGCACCAATAGCCTTGTCATTTAAACCAAGATAAGCCCGAGACCATGGAGTTCAGGGGACAAATCGCACAGACAAATCACTAAGCATTTTCCATTGCAGTCTGTTTCCAAAAACTTTTAATCACTTACTTACATTAAAGACAAGTTGAGATAAAGTTGGTTAAGAGTGGTCATGTTGCAGTTGGAGTTATCTGAAAGGAGGAGAGAACTTGCAGTTTGTGTAAGTTTCCACCCCCATCTCAGGTCTTCCACTTCTGAGTAATGTACGAATGCTATTTTCTCTGTGTGTGAGAAACAGTAATGATGGATTCCATTAAGGCTCAAGTCACGCGTGCTGACATAAGTTTGAACAGTCAACCACAGAGCAAAACATGAAGCAACGATTATTTGCCTGCCCTCAACCCACCAAGGAATTTTCAGTTAACTTTCTTCTGCTGCAGTCTGGGAGAGAATGGGCTAATCATTTCAAATAATTCACTTCATACACCAAAAATGCTGGAGATCTCTCTCGCTCTCTCTCTCCATCTCTCTGTCTCTGTCTCTCTTTCTCTTTCCGTCTCTCTCTTTTTCTTTCTCTCTCTCTCTGACACATGAGATGAAGACTCAGACTTATTTCAGTGTTCAATATATTCTATTTGGCCTACGTATCTTCTGAATGAAATGTTTATTTTGTCTTCTCAAGTGATATTTCCTCATGTCTGAATATTGTGCCTCTAGAAAAGAAAACATTTTTCATAGCTTTGCTATAAATCTCGCCAAAAAAAGTAGCTTTGAAAAACCACATAGAGAATGATTTGAAAGAGTTTTGTTTATTTATAACAATTCCTATTGTAAAGCAAGATTTTTGAAGAAGCACTAAGACTGCAATTTGAATAAGATCAGAGAAGACGGATTAAAATGATGGTGCCCAAAAAGTGTACCATGATGGTGAATGCTTCTGTACTTATTTCTAGGCACACAGATGTAATTATTATACATGTCTCTCATAATAAATCTCCAACATCTGCTACAAGCTGGATTACAAATTACAAATAATCATTTTGAACAGTGGCCTGCTTACCAATATAGTTCCCGTCCTCCTTCCCTTTTTTTTCCATCATGAAAAATTACTAAAATGTACTGTATGAATGACACATTTCACACCTCCTGACATTTTGCTGCAGTTTAACTGTCTTAGTAAGCCCAGTAGCATCTTGAATTTATTGTTTGAAACCTGATCTCCTCTCTTCATTTCTTGGTACTTGTCTGATGTTCTTCTTTTCCCCAGGAATAATTCATTCCGTCCTCCCTTGGACACATTCCAGTTCTTATCTGTTACCATGGTGCAACTATTTCCTTATAGGTCTATCTACTTTGGTAAGTGTGAATTTGAGATGAGGATCTTGTTTTATTTACATTATCTCCCACTACCCAGTCCAGTCCTTGGTATTTGGAAGATGCTTAGTGACTTGCCTGTGTGATTTGGCCACTGAATCTTGTGATCTCAAACTTGTCTTACTTTAAATAACCAAGTGAGTTGGTGAACACCTGTAAGTCAGGTACACTGAGAGGCTGATACAGGATTTTTTTTGTCTAATTTATTTTCAGAGTTCCATTTGATCTTCAGTTCTTTTTGAAAAATCATCAAATCCAAAGGAAATTATTTTCAGGAGATTTAGAAGTTGGCTATTTATAGTTTTGATGGATGGGCATTCAGAAATATGAATGAAATTCTGTTGGAGCCTGTTTTTTAACTTTTAGGGATTTTTTAGTACATGTTTACAATATATAATGATAACATTCATCATAAAAAGTTCGTGAGTCTGTTTTATATGAACACTTACAAAAATTTCAATTTTTCTTTTGCATTATCTTTTTTGTCAGAGTGAAAATTATGGGTAGACCTAATTACATAAGAAATAACATCTAGAATCAACAGACAGGATCATATTAAATTTTAAAAGTTTCTGCACAGCAAAGGAAATAACCAGAATGTAGAGACAATCTAAAGCTTGGGGTGGGGGGAGTTGCCAGCTATCCCTCAGAGAACTAATACTTCAAATACCTAAATACCTCAAAATGTAAAAAAACCTACTATAAAAGAATCAACGAAATGGATATTGAAATAAGCAGACCTTCCCAGAAGTAAAAATGGCCAATAAATACATGAGACCATCTGACCATTAAAAAAATAAAAATTTAAGCAACACTGAGATTCTTACTCCAGAGAGAATGGTCATTATCAAGAAATCAAATAACGAATACTGGCAAGGCTGATGGGAAAAAGGAACACTTCTAGATTGTTGGTGGAAATGTAACCACTCTGGAAATCAATATGGGATTCCTCAAAAACTTAAAATCAGAAATTCCAGTCAATTCAGCTATCCCTCTTCTAGGTATCTGCTCAAAAGTGTTAAAGGTATAATATTGCGGTGATATATGCATAATCATGGTTCACCAGTGTGGTTCATAATAATTTTGTGATTGCTATGCCCATCAGTAGATGAACAGATAAAGAACATGTGATGCTTGCACTGGACCTATGTAGTGTGCATAACTTGCTGTTCTCAAATGACTTTGAGTGACTTATGTGTGAGCCCCTAGAAGAAGTTTCATGATGTCAGGATGCGGACCTCAATATTCCAATATGGCTGTCAAGAAGCTAAAGTGATCTGCACTAACCTTGATGAGAAGGAAAATATCTAGGAGCAAAACAAGTAATTGCTTAGATTTATTATGTACTGGTCAAAATCACACTGAGACCTTATTTCAACATCCTTCTCTTAGAAGATCACACTCAGAGAGAGAGACAGAGACAGAGACACAGAGAGAGAGGGCACTGAGTTACCTATGTATAATCAGATAATAGCCAGAAGAAATATGGAAAAACAAAGCCTTACATGAAATGGGTATGGACATGCTACTTTGTAGAAGAGATTTTAGGTCTGTTCTGTGGAGGTTTTTTGTTTGGTTTGGTTTGCTTTGATTTGGTTTGGTTTGGTTTGGTTTGTCCTCAATGGTTAATTTAAACTACTGTAGAAAACTTGTAGGCTGAGAAAATGTTAATTTAATAGAAAATTTCCTAATAGATGGAATGGAGGCTTCTAATGGTCAGAAAAATTAGCTTCTCAGTATTATTCAAGCACAGAGTATAACACAAATTGATATTTATGTTCAGGAAGATTCAAAGATCAGATAAGCAATTGAGTTAGTTAATACTAATAAGCGATACTTATTTAAAGCATTTTACTGTTAGGTCCTGTGCTAGCCACATACATTATTGGCAACTCTCAGAAGAATTATACAAAGTTTGTTACTAACGCTAAATTTATGCTATAATTGCCACCCCATCGGTGAGAAAGACAGGTAAACGGGTTTCCATGACTTCCTGATTCATGGTGGGATATTAGCAGACTAAGCACCTAGAATCTGAATCTAAAATGTTGTGCCTTCCAAATCTCTCTATTTTATCCTGATACTCCTTGAAACTAATCAAGTCTGACCTAAGAATAGTATTGTTTTCCACGTAGCTGCTTGTGCTTTCTTACATGATGTCTAAAATCTGTCAAAAACGCTTTCTGTATCCTCTCAGAAACCCCTAAGACCATGTTTACTAAAGCTTGCAGAAGATCGTGACACAAGCCTGTCTCATCACACACCTCACTCACTCTCTCCTCAGTCGAGCCTTCTGGTTCCCCATGGTGTCTTAATGCTTCTAAGGCATCTGTGTTAGTATAAATGACTTTTTATCTGTTATTATGGGTTCCTTTTCTTCAAGATCCCCTTTGTAAAGTTCCCTCTCTAGGAAAAATTGTGTGTTTTTGGGAAACACACAGATTTCTCCTCCTCCTCCTCCTCCTTCTTCCTTTTTTCCTTCTCCTTCTCCTCTTCCTCCTCCCTCTCTTCCTCCTTCTCCTGTTTCTCCTTCTTCTTCTTGTCTTTTTGAGACAGGGTCTCACTATGCAGTTCAAGCTGGCCTTGGACTCACTTTGTAGCCCTGGTTTGTCTCGAACTTGCAAGTATCCTCCTGTCTCAGTCTCCCGAGTGCTGAGATTACAGGCATATGCCATCATGCCTGGCAATAGTCCTCCTTCTGATTCAAATTCTGGAGAATTATGAATGTCAGAAAATGTTATTTACTTCTTCTAAATCCTAAAGTAACAGATACAACTAAACTACAAATGATACAGTATTTTCTTCCTCCTTTATGGTTTTATCTTAATTACCAGGTACAGCTCCTTATTAAATATAAGTTCTTCAGAGACCACAGTTTTTATTTGTACATTCATCTATTAAAGATTGAGCTTGCAATGGAACTTTGAAAATGGTTCTATTAAATTGCCTTAATTATCTGATTGGGCCTTATGGGTGAGGCAAATAAAATTCCATGTTTATTGTGTCAATCTACTTTTCCTGGAGGCAGCTTTTGCTGAATTTGGTGCTCTCCTAAGAAAACCCAATATAGACTGATGTTGACATGACTGCTTGGATTAAGAGAAGTGACTGATTCCAGGTTTTCCTGTGTTGAAGACTAGATTTGTGTCCAAATGAAAGAAACTTCCTTAAGTCTTTAGTTACTCCAAGTTTGTAAATATGCTGTAGAAATAAAAAAGAATGCAAGCAAAAATCATCAGAGGTTTAAGACTAGAAAAAATAAAAATATACAGTTTGTTGATAATCTATAATATGCTAGATACTGATCACCCATTACATTTATCTCTAAGAATTAGATTTCTAGCAAAACCCTATACAAAACTCTTACTTAGTGCACATTATTCAAGCTGTTTAACTTGAAGAAAAAGTAGTGCTTAAGAACATTTATGCTTTATTTCCTAGAGTATTTTTCACTGTAGAGTTAAAAAAAATCAAAATTATGATTTTTAATGGAATCTTGCATTCTAAAATTCCTTCAAATCTGGGAATGGAAGCATTATTAAAAACATTTTTTTGTGCTAGATCTTGTGTAATCTCATATCTGGAGTGGCTGAGGCAGAAGGATTCAATGCTAGTTTGAGACCAACTGGGATACACAGCAAGATCTCATTGAGAGAGGAAAGAAGGAAGAAAGGAAGGAAGGAAGGAAGGAAGGGACAAGGGATAAAAGAAGATCTTTCTAGATCTCTTGGATACATGGAAGAATACAAACTGCACACAGACACACGCCTTTAGAGGAGCCAGGTATATATTTGTTTGCTTACATGCTTTTCTCATAATTAGGAATAGTAGAAGTGATGGCAACTTTTCTGAGATGCGTCTTTCTCAATGAAAAGTCTTCCTATGAAAGCTGGAGGGCTATGTCTCTGCCACTGGACAGACATGATCTAAAGCCAATGTAGGCTTATGGTGAATGTGGAAAGAAATACTGTACCAAAATTGAGCTCAGATTTACTCTTGATTTCCTATCCCCTCCATACACTTCAGCCAGAAATACTACTGAGGGTTTGCCAAGCACACAAAGGCTATGGCTTTCACAGTTTTGCAAGCAAAGGAAACAGCATTTGAACCTTCTTTGAAAACCTTTAATTTTTTCACATTAGGAGGCAACACAGGAACAGAACGTGCCATAAATAATGTGTGCTAACACTTTCCCAAAACTGGACATCAATTAATGCTAATTTATGAGGAAACTTCTATGGAAGAGCATAGTTCAGACTCGTAACTACTGAAAACACTCGTTAATATAAATGTGAAGGGAGTTTTTTTCTTTTTAAAGGGCATTAAGTTAAATGCATATCATTACACTGAAGGCTCATAATTTATTGAATATTCAGTGGAAAGGAAACTTTACCCTGTATGTTTCCAAAGGTAATGTCTTAGCACATGAGTCAAGAAAATAAAACAAAGATGGGAATGTGATGTTAAGAGTGGCATTCAATGAAATTTGAGCTTAATAATGGCAGTCCTTGGTTTTTCACAAACTCTATAACATTTTCAGTGGCTCAGATAGTGTTCACCCATCAGATGGAAAACGAATTTTTACTTCTTGAGAGACATATCTTAGATCTTATCTTTACTTAAATGAAACTGGTAAAGAAAATGTTTATTTGGTTTTAGTAGGTGTGTGTGTGTGTGTGTGTGTGTGTGTCTGTCTGTCTGTCTGTCCCTCCACTCTTTCCCCTCCAACCTGTCAGAGACTATATGGGATCAAGGCTTTTAGCAGGATATTGAAAATCATCATGTCAGCAGATGATGGAAGTTATACATCCTTCTCAAGAGACAGTTCTAAAATTGGATCCTGTTCTAAGCCAAGAGGGATGACGCATGCTTGGGGAAACTGAGGCAGGAGGATCCTAAGTTCAAGTTAGGCCTGTGCAACTTAATAATTTGAGAACACCCTGCCTCTAAATGAAGATATAAAAAAATGGCTAGAGATGTTGCTCAGTGCTAGAGCCGCCCTAGATTCAATTCCCAGACTGAAAAAAAACTTAATCATGCTTGAGAACCACTTGGAGGACTTATTAAAGCATGGAATACTAGGCCTTGTCCCCAGTTTCTCTTATAGTAGATCTCCAGTGGGAGCTGTGAACTTGCATTTCTCACAAGTTCCCCAGTGATGGACTTGGTGTTGCTCTAAGGAGCCCACTTTGAGAACCACTGCAGTAAGGAAGATACTATTCATAGGTGTATACCATCCTATAATGGCAAAAGTTGGTTTCCAATAAATAAATGGCATCATTTGCTGTGAGAACAAAGACTAAAACATATATTCAGTAGTTTTCAATTCATCTATAAATAATGACATTCACTTCTCAGAAAAAACTAAAGACTTAACTTGGACTAGCAAAATGCTTTCTAATACTTTCAGATTCCCTAAGTCTTTTGGTAACTACTAGCAACCTCTTCAGACAAGATAACTTTTAATGAAAAAGCAAAAAATAGAATCAATTCTTAAGACCATACATTTCTAAATTCTTCATGGGAATTTAGAATCTTCTGATTTGCTTAAAGTGAAGCTATAAATCATATTAAACCATCATGCTCAGTGTAAAAAATTAAAGCAGGAGTTATACTTGGATGATTAAATATTTACAGTTTATCTCTGCAAAAAGACTGATGCAAGTAGGATCAGAGAAACTATTCCCCAAGAACGCAGGAAAGGAAAATGAGAACAAATTTAAATGAAGTAAAATGTAATTTTTCAAATAGAATTATTGTCTGTACTTTCTTCATAATTCATTTTTAGAAAAATCTCTCTTCCTTGAATCTCTTCAGTTGGCAAAATTAAATCTGAAATACCTCCAAAGTTTACCTAATGTTGGATGCTAAAAAGAAACACCATGTCCACGTTCCTGATTCTAAGGAAAACATTTGTGTATTGGTCATGTAGTTCTTTATCACAGAAGGAAAGAGTATGAGTTTACCATGCAAAAGTCACTGCATGAAACTGTGTGAAATGTTTCAATTATATCTATAATAACATTTAACATGTTCCAGATATAGTACATTAAGCACACAGCCAAGAACTGTTCCAAGCCTATGCTGTTTTTCATTTTGCTGCATTATAAGTGCATGAAACACATGTTAGGAATATATTTCATATTCTGCATTTGTAAAATATCAAATTTATATCAGTAGAAACCACAAAGGCAGCACAGGAGCTGCCCCCAGAGCACGGCCATTTTGCAATCAAACTTTTAACACCACATTATCATTTTAAAGAACAAATCTCCTGGTTGAGATGGAGAAAATGATTTTCACAACTCGTGGTAATTTTCCTTATGTATTTATTTCACAGGCTTCAAAACACACACTCAACAAGAATTAGTCTCCAGTTTCTACTTTGTAATATATGCCATTCTCAAAGTACATGTTAAAAATAAAATTAATTCAATATGATTGCTTTTATTCCATTTTATAACACAGATCTAGTTTTGTGCAATTCTTGAAGTTTACTCCAATCCATCTGTATTCTATAGTTTTTCAGACTATTCTGTGTTATAAATCTATCAAGAAAGAGAGTTATTCCTCTAGGACCTATGTACATTTATTTGCAGACATCTTACTACTTTGCTAGTATATTTTCTGTCCCAGATGAAATGTTGGTAAGTACTTTATGAGAAATCTCATTATGCTACTGAACTTGCTGTCATTACTAAATACTAAGGCTTTCCCCCCAGGTCTTACCCTCTGTAATTATAGATGATTTTATATTATAGTACACCATTTTATTGTAATTATAGATGACACAGATTTGGGTAGCCCCCATATGACTTGTCCTAGATTGAATTACTTTCTATTAGTAATCACTGTTGTGACTGGATTCTATTGGCATTTCCTCACATTCACAAATCCTAAATTATGTATTCCTTGGTTAGTCTGACAAATCTTGGTCAATTTAATATACATCTGAGATGAGCTAATTCCCAAATACAACCTGAATACAGATTTAAAACTCTTGCTACCCTGGCCTTTTTACTTGTATTTATGATCATTTGGAATGGACCACAATGTAAAAAAGCATCTGATGGCCATGTTTTGAAAACTCTTAACCACAGCAGGCAAGCTCAAAAGATTCTCACTTTAGACACTTTTCTTGATCGGTCTTTTCTTTGAAATTCTGCAGCTCTAGAAAATCTTTAGAACATGTTTCATTTTGCATACAATGAATTGCTGCTTTCAATATTTAAAAACTATATATGTGTGAGTGAATCGTGTGTACATGTAGAGAAAGAACCAATGCCTTTCCTCTTCTTAAAGGTAATGATGCAATTTTATAATTGCCTCTTTATGAATGTGGCTATCTTTTATATTATCCTTATCATCTTTTTTTCCTCATCATAATTTTCCCAAATAGATGTCTTTAGAACATTCTAAAATGATTATTTGGATTTTCTAATAAGATATACTGTGTTCTGTATTGCATTAAAATGCTCACTCCTTAGTATCTTTTTCCTAAATCATTTGAGGGCATGGACTGTTTCATGTTCATGTGTGAATCCCTGGAGTGACAGCCACTTGCAAGGAGGACAGACCATCTCTCTCAGCAGGTATAGAGTAAGTGACCAACAACAGATGAACTCAGTGAAATGGGAGAGGCTGTCTACTAATCATTAGTTTTTCAATTCATTTTTATTTTGTATTCTTAGACTGACCAGTCTGTGGATGACATTTTGTTGTAGATGGTACAAAAATGTGCCATGGTTTCTTACTTCAAGAATATTCTAAGTTAATAGGGAAGGAAAACTAATACAAAACACTTACACTTTGCTACTATCCAACCCACCAAGTCTACTAAATGGTGAGATAATCCAGAGGAAGAGTTTATCATCCATAGCATCACATGAAAAACCATCATGAAATTGTATAAGCAGCTGTCTCCCTTTACCAGAACTGTCAAGAAAATAATGCAATTGCTTCTATTTTTGATGGATTGTCAACCACTAATTTTGTTATATTATGAATTAAAATTATGGATATTTATACCTAAACTAATAAATCTACCTGTGAATTTGCTCAAACTGATGAAGGGGTATAAAAAAACTGGTGGGCTTTTTTTTTTTAATTTTGGCTGTTTTGAGATATATTCCTTCAGGATTTTAGCAGCGTATTAGGGAGTTGCTTAAAAATTAGTGAAGTTACCTAACCTCATCAAGATATCAGCATTTATAAAGCATTCCCAGTTATCAGAAAGCAAGATTAATATTTTGCTGCAATTATAAACCACAGGAAAGAGCTAGGATCAAACTTCACATGCCACCTCCCCTATGAAGAAGACCTCAATGGACTGAAAGGTCATGATCACTTAAAATAGCTCATTATGCTGGCATGTGTGGGCTCCACACTGGCTATTATAACCTGCTTTGTGTGTGCGTGTGTGTGTGTGAGTGTGTGTGCATGTGTGCGCACATGTGTCTGTGTTTCCATGATGGCTCTTCACTTCCTTTTTTCTCTGTAGAAATGACTTGACCCAAATGCAAACATACCTGGCAAGATGTGTTACACTTCACAAACTGCTAATCAGACCGGAGAATCCAGGAGCATAATGCCAGCCCAGCTCAGGCCTGCAGTGTCCTGCAATTAACATTGTCAAGTCTTCCCTGACTGTAAACAGTTACCTCACATTACCTCAGAGCATGAGGTTGTGTTTGTGCATGAGAGCTGGCCACCACAGCCTGGCTTAGCTGAAATTTGGGCTTCTGGAAGTCATTTTCTACCACGTGCATGCTTCAATAAATCTGCAAAATAACTTAAGCAAAGAGACCCAGGGTGATTTTTCTTCTTTAGTTTTTTGTCTCCCCACCCCCACTCAACTAAGCTGTAAAACTAAGTCCTCCTTTATCACAAAAGTCTCCACTCTGTAATCCAATTGACTTTCAGGGTTTGCTTTTGCACATGTTTGTCTCTTCCTGTGCCACTAAATCGTATCAGCTGCTGTGGATTTGGGGCTGATGGTGATTGCTGAGGTGGGAGAGACAGAGGCTGCGTTTGTTGGCTGCTTTTGCATAAGACATACGGATCAAGGATTATAGTTTTTGATGTTAGTGAGGTTTGCTAGATATATAGGTTATTTAGTTCATTTTTTATTTTTAATTTGATTCCCAAGCATTTGTTGTCAGATATAAATCTTGAGAACTGGGCATTATGGTGTTTCTTGTTTTACACCATGCAGAATTTAATAACATGGCCAAAACTACTGTGTATTGATGCACATATTGCGAAATAGTATTGTCTAAGCTAAATAGTTTGGAAGTCAATGTTGTTTTGTTGTTGTTGTTGTCATCATTGTTGTTGTTAATCGCCTTACAGGATCACACAAATGTTTTATAGGTACTTGTTCGTGTGTATATGTGTGTGGTATGTGTGTCATGGTTTAATATAACTAATACCTGAGGTAATATGGCGACTCAAAATGTAAAGCACATTCTTCAGAAAGAGGGAAAAACCTTAGTCATAGTAAAGACCGGATTCCATTTTCCCAGAATGGCCTTTCCCTTTCAATGTAGTCTTGTGCACTCGTATGTAGCATAAGTTAGTTTGCTGGGATGAGCCCTAATGATCTGGATTTTAACCCTGGTCAAGCAGCTAACTAGCTGTGTGACTTGGCAAACCACTGAACATTTTTAAGCCTTCCAGTAAAATAGCAACCATGGGATTTATCATAACATAGCATCACAAATTTTGTTTTGCCTGGATATATCATATTATATACTCTACTTTTAAAATGCTGAAAGTATTACACACAAAAATTGCTAACTTTACTGGAAATAGAGTTCTCATGATTTTCTTCCTTTATGATTTTTTCTTCATACTTCTTTCCCCTTTCATTCTTTCATAATATCTCTGATTACTCATTCCTTTCCTGTAAGCCAGGGATTGGCAATTTTCCCATAATGAGATAGATAGCAAGTATTTTCAACTTTGCCAGACACGCAGTGTCTGATGCTATTACTCAGCTCAGTCATTACAGTGTGAAAGCTGTCCTGGATAACAGTAAACAAATATGTGTAGCTGTAGTCCAATGAAACTTTATGTAGAAGATACTGAAATTTGAATTTTATTTATTTTTCTCATGTTACACAGTATCATTCTCCTTTGGAATTATTTAATCATTTAAAAATATAGAGAAAGATACAAAGGAGACTGTTTTTAACTTTTGCTCTTATAAAAACAGGTGGTTGTAGTCTTGATTTGGCCTGAGGGTCATACTTGGCCAACTGGAAGCAGAGAATTGAACTTGATGCCATGGCAAGAACTTTTAGAAAGGCAGTTCTTGGCTTGGCTTCAGTGCAGTGCATGAATCAGGGTATGAAAGTGTTCATCCGAATTCCCTGGTTCCACCTCCGGTTGAATTTCTTCATGGACAAATGAATGAGTGTTTTCAAATCTGTTCAGTAATACCTATTTCTTTCAAACTACTAAACTTCAGGCAATGGAAATACTGGTTGCTACTTTGGACACTTCCCAATGTGGGAGTCTCTGTGAAGAACTACTCAGGTGCATTGATGTTTTAATGTGTTAGAGTAGAAAGGTAATCTGAAGGTCACACATCGGTCACCTCCTCTTTTTATACACAACTTTAACAGTTTGGTCAAAATTAGAGTTGCATCGAAACATATTACCAAGAAGGGGCACTTTTCACTACACAATTCCTAGGAACTCTACCAGATTTTAAAAAAAAAAAATCTTGGACTCTTCAATGACTCTACATTTTAGGTGTTGGATCAGTTATTTCTTCGTCATTTTTGAGTTTGATGATAACACTAGGAACTTGAATAAATGAAATAGCCTCCAGAATAGACCCAGCTTTCAGGTAAAGTTTTGAGCCAGCAATAGTGTGGTATTTGCCTGCTGTCTCTGTTTCTATTATCTGTACTTTTGACTGCCTACTAAACACTTTTATACTATTATCCTTAGACGCTGGTTTCAAGAACCAGGATCCTTTTGGTTTGGCCAAGAAGATTCACCCATGATCAGTTTTCCAATCTAATCTGGAACCAGGTCTTCTCAAGAGTTCAGAGCTTCAGCATTAGCTAGGGCCACCTTTAAAATCCTGTAGTTTTTCATGCTCATGCAAACAGACACCTTGATGGAAAGGTGGTGCATATATTATCCACATCTGTCTGCTACAAATCCTGCTCAGTTTCATGCTTTTAGGACAAATTCCAGGCAAAGGGCCACTGGGAGAGGCTCCATTTCTCTGTATCCCATGCCCAGCTCTGTCAGTTAGGCGGCAGAATAATTTCTTTCATAAGCTCTGTCTTAGCCAAAGAAAACATACCCATGCCCTGTGGCATGAGACCTCTAAAGGGAAGGGACTGTGTTCTGAATTACACTCCAAGGGGAATTGACCTGAGATCAGATGCCTTAAGACCTGGAAAGCAGTGAGACAGGAATATATCAAAGATGGACTTTATCATTTGGTATGGTTGGAAAATCAATTTTCTGTATATGTAACCATGGTATGGATAAAATCCACTTCTCAGACTCCAGCTCTCCTTTCCCAATTGTATAAATTAGAAGGATTGCATTTGTATTTCGGTAACAACACTAAAGAAACAAGCATCTCAAAGTTGAAGCCAATCATTGAAAAAGGATATAAAAACAAACTTTTAATAAAGAAATGGAAAGATGTCATTTACGCGTACTGATTAAATTAGAAAAATATAGACTCCTTTAAGGTCCCTGTTTTGCTTCCTTATGCATCTAATGGAAAAATTGTTCTGGATCCAGGATTTTATTATTATTGTTATTATTTGAAATGCCACCTTAGAAAAAATATTTCCATTCGATACCCACCTTACTAGGAGAGACTCAGTATAAAAATAAATAGTTGAAAATGTGCTATGACTGAAATAGTGTTAGCCAAATTAATGCTAAATTTCCATCTGGACTTCAGCACACTACCACCCAGAAACGTTTTCTGGATCTCATTTCTGTCCACTTTTATTTTTTCTTTTTTAAAAGAGATTCTCTCCACTTAATGATCTACTAGAGTAGGATCAGGTGATTGCTTAAAGACAGATTGTTGTTTCTTTAGACTTTTAGGCTGATCTACTATCTCTAGAAGGTTGAGACATGTCATGTGACTCTAGTAGAAAGGGAAGCTTCTAATGGTGCTCTTTGCCCTACATTAGCAGTTGGATATTTTAGCAGACTTGTCCTTAGAATATATAGACTCAATGAGGATTAAACCTTTGTCAGAATGGTTCGTACATCTTTTCATCTCTTCAGGGTGCCTCCTATAGCTTTATTTCTATATATTTGACAGAAAAATACAAATTCCAAACCAAATATAGCATCAAAAAGAAATACTGGACTAAGTTGGTGGTGATACTGCAGAATATTGTTCACATCTTAGCATGCTTTTATTACTAGCACTTCCAACATGTCTTGGTTCATTGAAAACTTCATACATACAATCCAAGCTTCTTTGGAATTAAATGAACTCTTATTATTAGGGAGACAAAGATAAAACAGAGGAGATGTCACCAATTAGGCCTGGTCCAAAGTTTAGTTCCTAACTTGGCGCATGACATTGTACAACTTACACAACCCTCTGGGTCTTTAAAAACAATAAATACAAGTAAAGATGAGACTAACAATGGCTGTCTTACAAACTGCTTGGTTTTATTTAAAGTTGTAAATGGCCTTTAGAAAGATTGAAAATGCTTTAAAGTAATAATACTTCTTTCGCCAGGAAGACCAGCACAAATTATTTTATGGCATATAGAGACTGTCAAGTATTTCCACTGAAATATAGTGGGAATTACTTAGGTACTAGACAATATAGTGGGTGCTTTATAAATATTGTCTTGAACTTTGACCAAAACTTGAAAGTGTATAATTTTATTCAAATTGTATAGAAGAAATAACCAAATTTCAGAGAACTGATCTTCCCAATGTTACACACTCAGTAAATGGCACAAGCGTTATGAAATTCTGCAGGCTGGTATCAAAATGCTAGGCATTAATCATCTACTGCACACCATACAAACATGTAGCTAGAAGAAAAGCTTCCCTCCTGAGATCATTTCAGGTGTCTCAGATAGTTTTGTGTAAAACATGTAAGATAGGAGATTTTTTTTTTCCAGTGGACTCGAAGTCTTGACTGATAAGATGTATTAGTAGTCTGACACTAGTGGTTTTGAAACCTTTTACTGTGTTACTAGCTATCTGCTACACCGCAAAAATACATATGCAAGCTGGGAACAAAGCTCATTAGCATAAGCACCTTCCTGGTAAGTGCAAGGTCCTGACTTCAATTTCCGACACACACACACACACACACACACACACACACAAAATGCATATGCAGAGATGTGTGTGTGTTTGTTGTTAATAGATAAGGAATTGAAAAAATAAAGGTATAATTTATTCTCTACTTACATATTTCTATTTATTGGCAACAATTACCACTACTTTCTTTCACCTTCCTAAATACAAGTTCTATAGGAAAAAAGCAAGGATTCAGTGAGAGAGGAAAAAACGGCTTGGTCTCCGTCCTCACAGATTTGAAAATCAGATAGACAAAATTAGGAGATTTGTGAGTTATTCAGAAGAGATTGCAATTTTGCATAGCATGGTTGAGAAAAACTGAGAATAATTATATTCTGTAAGGGTTTATCAGAAAGTAGTAAGCTTTGCTTATGAATGCAACATATGTGGAGGAAATAAGGAAGGTGAGAAGAGTACCATGGCTAACTTCTCAGTTTTAAAGTTTACAACTCAGAAAGGTAACTTTAGAGAGTGATATCAATTTCTTCTCATAGAATGGTAGTGAAGATTCTATGAATGAAATGAAGATTTATGCTAATTTGAATCAAATACAGACATTCTATACATTCTTTTTTTTGGGGGGGCGTGGTGTCCCAACAAACTCACAGATGGTTAATTTGTAAACAGTAGCAGTTTATTTCTTACAGTTCTGGAAGCCAGGAAGTCCAAGGTCCTGAACCAGCAGGTTCAACTCCCTATAAGAGGTCACTGCCGGCTATCTAAATAACTCATTAATGCTACATCCTTCAGAATAGAGAAAGCTTGGCTCCTCAATTGGCAGAAGACTGGGAGAGCAAGCCAGCCCAATGTGACACTAAAACTCACTTTATACCATCTTTTATCCCATTCCAGAGAAAGGAGGCCTTGTGGCCAATGAGCCACTTCATACATTGAGAACACAAGAATTTTGAAGGAAATGCATTCAAACTGTCAATGCTGGGTCATTTTTCCCAAGGACCATCCATTGTCAAGAAACAACCAACACTTTCTACTCATTTCCAACTAAGTCATATACTCATGTCTTTATTTGAAAAGAGCCTATTTCTTAGTTACCAAGACATGTTGGTAAGGAAGAACTTAAAGATGTACAACTTCCTTACAGACTTGGGAATATTCTCTTTATTGCCCTCCAAAGATTTTTCACTGGTGGGCTCCATTCACAAGTAGAGGGGAACCAATATGAGTTCCACCTGCTGTGTTTTCTCCAGTTCTAGTGTAATCAAAGGTGCGTCTGAGCAGTGAACTGGCCAAGAGACAAGAGAAAGAGAGAAAGAATTGGAGCAGAAAGTGAGTGCTGTGAGCTTTGCTAATTGCTTAGGGTTTTTATTTTGATCATATAAAAAGTCTGAAAATGTAATTTTTTTTTATTTTTTATTTATTTATTTATTTATTTTTTTTTTTGCGGTACTGGGGATTGAACTCACAACCTCACACCTGCCAGGGCAGGTGCTTAAGGCACTGAGCCAAACTCCCAGCCCTGGTTTTTTGAGGCAGGGTTGCACTGTGTAGCTCAGGCCGGCCTCGAACTCACAATGCTCATCCTACCTCAGCCTCCCGAGTGCTGGGATTAAAGGCATGCGCCACCACGCCCAGCTTGAAATTGTAATTTTAAAAACAAAAAGCTTACAGGTGTACTGCACAGTATGATAGATTTTCATTGAGTGTATCACCATTCCTTTCTATCCTGCTCCCTGCAATATTGATTTGCACTAACACTAATTTTCTGCTGGTAATCATAAGGCAAAGTTCTTAATGACTGATGTTGTAAAACTGTAGATATGTGAAACAAAAAATCTTTTTAGCAACGTAAGACTTTATGAAAAAATATATAGTAAACTTTGCTGTTCTGTTATAACCCAGAACAATGGGAGGAGGAATTCCTAACTCCTTTAAGAAATAATAAAATGCCAGGCATGGTGGCACATGCCTGTATTCCCAGCACTAAGGAGGCTGAGGCAGGAAGATCGCTGAGAGTTTACGGTCAGCCTGGGCTGCAAAGTGAGTTTGAAGCCAACCAGAACTGTAGAGCAAGACCTTGTCTAAAAAAAAAAAAAAAAAAAAAAAAAAAAAAAAAAAAAAAAAAAAAAAAAAAAAAAAAAAAAAAAAAAAAAAAAAAAAAAAAAAAAAAAAAAAAAAAAAAAAAAAAAAAAAAAAAAAAAAAAAAAAAAAAAAAAAAAAAAAAGAGAAAATAATAAAAGAAAACAGAAAAGGGAAAAAACAGAAAAATGAGAGAAAAAAGAAAAATGAGAGAAAAAAGAAAGAAAGAATGAAATGATACAATTAAGTTTAACAGGAAGACTAAAAACTTAGCAGCTACAGGGATAAATTAAACAATTATCTCTTAAAATTTAACCACACTGTAATTTTTTAACCTCTAAAAGAGTTCCTGAAAAAAAAAATGGAATGTTGTCATTCAGGAATTTTAGTAATTTGTACTTCAATTATTACATAAGCTGAGTTATAAGTTTTTGGAATAAGTGAATGATATCAAAGAAAAATTAAAAACAAACAGCAAAATAAAAACTTGCAAAATTATTTTCCAAATCATGTTCCTTTTCTTCTTTCACCGTTTTATAGCACTATGTCTTTAGTATTAGCCTTAATTTCATCTTTTTTGGTCAATTCTCTTAAGTGAAACAAGAAAGTGAAATTTACAAATATATCTGAATTTTTTCACATTTGGACAAATTTTACATTTGTCACACAATACTGAGATGTTGTTCTTTAAGCTAAGATTTTTACTTTTCCAGAAAAGTTCAAGAAAAAATTAGATGAATTCCTTAGTTTAGAAAGAAATACTGTTCTACTTTACAGAATTTAAGTTAAATAATAAAATCCCTATCCAGGCACAACCTGTGCAGCCGGCTTTAGCATGAGGGCACTGAAATACAATAAATGCTGCCAGTGAGAGACAAACTCTAACCATGCGTCATTGGTTGGCCAAAACCACAGGGTGGGGGTGTAAGTCTACAGATAAGTCCCTTCTTGCCTGAACACCCACAAAGAAGCAGTCAATGGGCTGGGATACTGATCCAGAAACCACAAACCAAGGGAGTCTGTCAAAGCCCCTTTACAAAGTTTAAATGAAGGGAGGGACTGCACTCCGTTTTGACACATTTCCTTTAGGTTACAAGCTGACGCAAAACTGACATTTATGTTCCTCTAAAGAGGTCTTATTATCCAGTGAGCTTGGTAGCATCCAACTGACAGAAAAAGCGAAATTCACCTTCTGAATTACCTAACAGCTCACTTTCAACACTTAATCTTTTGCATTTCCTTTACTCCCGGTGACATGAACCAAAACAGAATCATTCAAGTAACTGACATCTATATCAATGCATTCATTTCTTGAGAAATAGAAGTTAAAGACATAAAACAATTAAAAGGCCAACAAGTCATTTTCCTTAATAGTAACAACCAGCTGCTGCTGTGGAAGTAGCTTCTACTGTGCCAGGATTTCGATTTTTCAACCTGATTTGAAGTTTTTAAACTGTATAGAAATATGTTCAAGGAATCTTTCTACACGTAAACTATTGTCACGAAGGGGAAAATGTAAGATTCTAGAAAGATTTTAGATGCTGTATTTTACACTAAATTATATTACAGAACTTGATAATTATGTATGACTTTCACTCCTTGGTGCTGAGACAGTTTGGACTCACTCTGAAAATCCTGGTAGAAATAGGTCAGAAAGATAACTTCAATCTGAATTATGAGTGTAGTTTTGAATATGACACCTCAAGGCTGTTGTCAAAGAAAATTTCCCAGAACTTTCTATGTCACACCATGCCTTGACCATGGAGATCAGACAAAACTTTCAATGGTAAATTATTACGATATCTGTGGTTTCAAGCAAGATCATATGTCTCACAGATTAAACATTAAATTCTGTATACACAAGTGCATATATGCACACACATAAACATGTACACATAAGGACACCTAAACACACATAAAAATACATAAACACACGCAATTCGTCCTGGTAACAAATCCACAACTTCAGTAGGTACAGTCCATCTTCCCAGGTAAGTGACATTACTTATTTTTAACACTGTAAATAACTAGATAGTTAAGTATCCCTCTGTTAAATATTTGTCTTATTTTTTCCTCCTATCTGAATAATTTTAGATTCCTTAGTTTTCATCCTAACTTCTTGTTTCACTGTTGTTGTCTGTGGAGCTCGTATTTGGTGAGCGATACAGCCCTGCATTCCCATGGAGAAGGAAGGAAACTATGTGTGTGTATCTTGTTTTGGGACAGGGAGAAAATTGAAATGCACAATTGGTATCTATTTATTTGAAGTCCCTCAGCATATCAGAATTTTAAAATAATTTTATCATCTGAAATTCTTGTGCATATGACATTTAAATTTGGAAATATTCAGGCATTCATATGACAACTTTTCTCGATAATTTTGTACTTGACATTTTGTTACTACATGGAGAAGCTTTTCCTGCATGTATGATATATCATCAATCTTCATATAACAAAAAAAGCATGCTTTTCTGTGACAAGACAAGAAAGACACACTTGATTCCTACACATAAAGCAAGTCATTAAGGTGTTTTAAAATCCAGTGCATAAAGAAATCCAAATATGAAATCAGCAAATTCTAGGGTAAAGTTTAGGAGCAGTATAAGCTCCAGCAGTAACTTTCCCATGTTAAACACAAGCAAAATTTTTAAAACATATTATGTGGTTATTATTTGCATAATGTTGGCATGGGGAAAAGTTCTCCTCCATTTGGTGGCTAAATATGTAAAATAACAAAAGAAAAATTATTTCTTCAATCACAGAGTTAAGGTACATAATTTTGTGTGAGTCATGCTATTACATTATTTTTGAAAACAAAACAAGAATATTGGATTTAAAGGTAGATTCTGTGCTTAAGGCAAAGGAAAAATGAAAGGTTATTAACATTTTGATACCTCCTTTGTGTGTCTTATAGGCATTTTCTTACAACAAAACATTAAAATTCCTTTTCCGTAAATGCTATTCTTGGCTTAGTGTTTTATTGTACCTCGTTTTTCTTTGCAACAGCAGACTACATCCATGGAATATAACAGGTAACTTTTGGAAGAGATTGACAGTCAAAGGTGTTTTTAATTGGAAGAGGAAAGGTGGTTTCAATTTAATGAACAAGCCTGACTTCTACCCTCTTTCCCCTCCTCAAAATTGACATTCAAAATTGAGTTTGGTTTTAGCCACATACTTGTCTTCTACTCTTTCTCTCACACCTGCCGTGGAGTAGATAGAGGTGTGAAAAATGTGAGTCCACTCAAGTCATGAAGTTTTAGAAAGTGGTTACGGTAATAGGTGTCAAACAGAGTTGTGATTGTAAGAAAGAAAAACATGACTGCTTCCATTTTAATGTTTGAGTTTTGGATATATATACTTGGTTTTTGCCACATATCTCTTTTTCTATGTTTTTTGTTGTTGTTGTTAATATCTGGTTCTGTGGAAAGCATAATATAATTATATATATATATATATATATATATATATACACACACAATACCGAAAGGAGAACCAGAATAGATAGTGTCTAATTAATTTAATTTAATCATTTCATTAATGTAAAATCTAGTCATCAATATGATACTAAAACTACCAAAAGCTATGTCAGTCTTTCTAAAAAAATATTAAATTTAAGATGATTATTAAAATGATCCACACAGTAATTTAAGTAAATATATCAAAATGTTTTAAATACCACCTATATTTTATTTTATGTTTTTCCTTTTTAGTTTCTTTGGTAAGAATGAAATAGTCAGTGAAAAGTGACCTAGATTTGCTATTACTTTCTTATAATACCCTAAAAAACTTTAGATGGAAATGATATACTCTTAAAGTCAAATGAAATTCTGATTTCAGCATTATATATTTTGCCAGAGGAATATATAAAAAAAAATAGATGTTACAACATGCGGCGATCTGGCTTACCTAGCAGACTGCAAATTTCCTTTCGAGCTGCGTATATTCACATATTTGCATCTGCAAGCGGTTATGGAATTTTGATTGCTATTGATCCAGGAAAAGGCCACAGCAGTGTTGTTATATGGCATAAAACTTTCACACTTAGTTAACCGTTTAGAATCGGTCTGTTGAACTGAATGGTCACAGGAAGAGTTGCACTTTTCACATTGTATTCTATTTTTCAAACTTGGTGTTCAGTGTTAAAAGCAAGGGGAAAATATTGGCGAGCAAAGCTTGTGTAGGGGTGTGGGCAGGTGAATGAGGATTTGGCACACCTCACAGCAAGGGTAGCGGGGTGTCTAAGCTACGATCTCCAAAGAAGAACATCATGGTGAGAAGAGCAAGCTGTTGGACTACAGGGAGGAAGCCAAACATGTATTTATCTTTATGTTTTACTGAATAAACTAATAAACTAAATCGATGCTTGATATTTTTTAGTACAAAAATGGACATGAATGTATTTCCATGTCATGAGATATCTGAAGTTGTATAGTGACGTGGTCAGTCACCTGTCATATTTCTCTGAGGCAAGAAATTATGTAAGCAAAAGTATCATCTACTCTCACTCAGATAATCATATGGCATCATGAACTTTAGATAAGCCTGTGTTAGTGGAGTTACTGATTGTATATACTTTCAAGTAACACATCTCAACTAACACGTGGCTTAAAATGATTCCTATGAAGAAACTTTAGTTAGCTTGCCTTGCTGTGAACCTTGGCTTTGCCACATAAATACATATGTGCTTTGAACACTTGCAGAGTTCATGTCCCTGGGCCTCTTTAAGCTCATCTCCAAAATTGGATAATGGCATATTCCTCAGGGATCATGGATTGTGGTGGCCATTAGAGACTTGGTATATGTAAACTTGTCAGAATCTATTGCTCCATTAATTTACTAATGAAAGTTGGAATTAGCAAAAAACACATGATAGAGACAAAACTACCTCTACTACTTACTCTGTGTAAAAAGTGATGCTTTTGTTCTGTCTTGTGTGCTGGGACCCACCCCAGGAATGCTATACCACTGAGCTACATCTGCAGGCCCTTCCATTTTTTGTTTTTTAAGACAGAGTCTCATCCAACTGTGTAGGCTGACCTCACACTTACAGTCTTCCCATGTCTGTCTCTCAAGTCACTGGGATTCCAGATTTGTGCCACTCTGTACGGTAGAACAAAGTTTTCACCAGGCCTTATATTAACCAGGCTCCTGCAGGGAAATAAAAAGACCTTTGAACTAATGGGATATATCCATATCTATATTGTCTATAGAGATTTTTATTTTAAGGAATTGGCTCACTCCATTTGGGGGAGGGCAAGTCTGAAATATGCATGCCTATGATTAAAGCTGCTCTTGCAGTCTGAAATCTGAAGGCAGTCAGGAGGCACAGTCAATTTTATCTTCAAAGAGTCCTAGGTCTTTTGTCTAGAAGCCTTCAAATGTTCAAATGAAGTTTTCTATAAATTATTGTGCTGTACACAAAGTATACTGTAGGCTGAAATGATAATTACATCTTAAAAAAATGCTTTCATGGCAGATATCTGAACATCACAGTTTTAGAAAACTGGTATATAATGACACCAATCAGCTGAGAGTTCTTCTGTTCAACTTCGATAGAAATCACAAATTGCCAAAGTGCAGCTCCATCAGGGACCATGAGTTTTGACTGCCAGTGTCCCTCAACCTGTAGTGTTATAGCTCTGTCCTCTCAGTGCTGATGGCCTTGACTCTTAGAGCTATAGTTTGGGACAGTTTTAAGCCACCCTTATTAGTTCTTCAATAGCTGAAGTTGTTAAATTCCTTTTGTAGATTTGCGGAGTTCTTTTCGCAGCTTCTGCTGACTCTCTGGGATTCTCTGGGTATCACTGCTAGTCTGCCAAATGCCACTGATCTTCACCTCTGGTGAACACAGGTTGATGCTGCCAGGTTCTGATGGTCTCCATTGCCCTTTGCTTCATTAGTCACTTCACTGCCGTTATCTTCTACCAGTCTCTGAAACTTCAGAGTTAGCAGCCTTCTAGTGCTACCGACTTTGAATGTATCCTGCTGCCTACACTACACGAGACTAGAATAACAAGTAGATGTACAGGACCGTCTGAGCAAGGCTTTCTTCAGACCTCTGCAGCAGCGCGGGAAGTCAGTACCCCACACGGAGCCTTCTTTGAGTAATCTGAAGAATGTGAGGGAATACTGCTTCTATAAAGGAGCAGCAGGCTGCACGTAAGCAGTTTTCTGCATTTTGTGGAACTGTTTGAAAATGTTCATGGTAATAGAAGTGGCAGGGCAAAGCCAGAGTGGTGTCATCTGTGGTAGACCTCAGATTCAGGCCTGCAGTGGCCACATATCTCCTGCAGCAATGACAGGTTATCTGGAACAACTATAGCAGTCATAACCCCAGGTCAGCAGAACTTGGGGAGAAATGACGGCTTGATTACAGTTCGTACCTCTCTGCAGAAACGATGGGACTAAAACTGTGACTGTTCCTACTTTTGAGGAGTCATGATGAACAAGGCCCAGCCATGTTGATCATGAACTCTTGGTATTTAGAGAATCTGGTGCCTGATCCCTCCCTGACCTTTGCCTTGTCAAGCATGGTATCCCAGCCACTTCTCAGAGCTAAAGCAGTGTTGCCTGCAGCAGTGGCATGAGGAGGCAGTGATGCGACTGTCCGCTGACCTGTGTCTCATGTAAGCAAGATCTACAGAGCAGTTGCTGAAGTAACACTAAAGACAGTGGGAAGTCACACTGTGTTGTCATACCAGGCCAATCCTGAGGAAGACACATGGAGCAGGGATAGGAGAGTAACAGCTGCCAGGTGGGTCAAGCCTCTTCTGGCAGCTGTCACAGGGCAAGGGAAGGGTCAGATATCACTTCTTTGCCTTTTCAATAAAATCAATCATCATAGGCACACTGCAAGTCAATAACTATGAATCACAAATCAGAACTAATCTATTCAGCCATGTAGTCATTGCTCTTCTTTTACTTACGCAAATAAAACAATCCATCAAGCTCTTTGAGTTAATGTTTTATGCTAATTTTCAAAGACACAATAGTGAACAGAGATTAGTCCCTGAATTATGGAAGGTATATTCCAGTGGTGGTGGTGAAAATATAATAAATAAATAAGTAAATAAATGAATAAATAAAACCTATATGCTGTACAAAATAAGGAAAATAACTGTGCTATGCTATTAATGCACAGTACATGTTATCAGTAGGGGCTTTGAGAGCAGAAACCTAAATGAGATCAGGGAACTTTTTATACAGATAGTATGGAGAAGAACATTCCCCCCAAAATGGAAGAATAGAGAATGAACATTCTCTATGTATAAGAAGGCAAGACTGGATAAAGTTGAGCATGAAGTATTGCTAGTAGACTCAGTAAAAGGAAAGTGAAATGAGATGATGTACACACTTGCAGGCTGTTGGGCAGTGGTGGTGGTGGTAGGGGTTAGAGCACTGTGAGCAGAAGGAAGACATTGCTGTAGTTTCCATCTTGAGTATTTCTTAAATGTGAGTATATTAAATGTTGTCCCCAGCTTGGGGTTTTGGGGAGATAGTAGAAAATTTAAGATAGGTTTTTATGCAAAATTGTTAGGTCTTTTGGGCAAGGCTCTGAAAAGGATTGTGGGAGTGCCTCTTTCTCCTTCCTGGTTTGGCATAAGGTGAAGAGTTCTGTTTTGCCACATGCTCCTGCCATGTTGTCCTGCCCTCGCCACCACCAGAGACCTGGTGGTCCACCTGATCATGGGTTGGAACCTCTGAAACTGTGACCCGAAATAAATCCTTTCTCTTTATAAACTGATATTCTGAGGTACTTGTGAGAGTGATAAAAATATTTCACAGGCATAAGCTTACTAGCTTCATAAAAGTGGATGAGTACAAGTATTGTGTGATAACAGATTTGGAAACAGCAGGGAGACTACTTGTCATCTGTGATGTTAATTCCTGTGGGAGGAGACAGTGATTTGTAGCAGTGATGAAGGATATTGCTGAGCTATCAGGAATAGGATTTATTGAAGGTAGAATAAAGAAGATTAGTTCATGGATAGGATATGGTATATGAAATAAAAATGAGATTGAAGATGTTGTCCAAGCTCTTAGATTGAATAGAAAGAGGTTAGATTTGTGATTCACAGGTATGGTGAAAGATGTGAGAGAAGCCATAAGGGAAGGGAATATGGAATTTGGTTTGGACTTGTTAGATATGAGATGCCAGATGAACTTAGATGTGCATCTGTTCAGTCGGTGTTTATCTAGAAAAATCTAGAGTCCAATGGGAAAGACCAGACTTCAGACATAAATGTGAAAGAAATTAGCATTCAGAGGCTAAGTCATGAGTATGAATGGTATCAGCTAGGGCAAAAGTGTGCATTCAAGGTGTGATTCAGTTCTGATACATCCTGTTATTTAGAGGTCTGTAAGAAGAGGGTAGAACAGCAAGTAGACAAAGGACAAGGACATGGGTTTAGAAGGGAGACAACAGTCTCCCAGGGAGTGAGGTGAAGAAATAGTGTCAAAGTAAGAAGGAATGGCTGACACCCATCCAAGACTGTGGTTGGAAAGTAGAACAAAGACTCAGAATTAGCTGATGAATTTAGAGACCTGGTCAGTGTTGACCTTGGCAAGACCTACTATAGTGGGGTAGTGAACAGGATAATGAGGTACTAATGAAAGCATATAAAAACTGTTTGGAGAGGAACCAGGGTATAGCTCAGTGGCACAAGCACCTGCCTGGCAAGCACAAGGTTGTAAAGTTGATTCCTGATACTAAATAAATAAATAAATAAATAAAATTGTTTGGGGGGACTTCATTAGAAATCAGAACAGAGAGACAGACATTAGGCAATGTGGAAAGCAAAAGATTTCTTATTGTTTTGTTTTAGATTTCAGATAGATCTTCTCAGAATGGTTGTATGCTGATAAAATAACTCAGCAGTGTTAGCAGTAACACATTAATCCAGAAGGAGTATGAGCAATTGTCAGAGGTATGAGTAGACTGGGAGAGTGAAAGGTGGAACTGAAGGAGTTATCCCTCCATAGAAGGAGCATTGGACTCCCTTCTTATTGTCTGGAGGGAAGCAGAGACTCTGTACACATGAAGAAATCTAAGTAGAAGTAGCAGCCGATGACACCACCAAGTGAGATCAGATGCTCTCATTAAAAACGTGACTCATATTGTAGCTGATATTAATATATTCAAACAAAAGTAGCTGTGTGTCTGTGTGTTGTTGATGTCTGTATCTTTTTAAGGATACAACTCTTAAAAATTTGTTACTGATCATATATTAATATTTCAAGTGTATTTTGTAATACCCTTGTAATTAAGTATACAGATGTTTATATTTTATGTAAATAAAAATGCATTGGGAAATTATCTCAAAATGTATTTTTGGCATTATTGATAGGTATACTTCATCCCAGGAATTTGGACACAACTGTAAATTATGAAGTGTGACTGGAAGCTATTTTAGTGAGAGGATTTAGGTTAATAAAATAATTAAATAATTAAAAGATTAGTAACCTAACTTTTGATAGTTAAAATCAATTTTAAAATCTTTAAAACCTGTTTAGGAAATTTTATATGATCTTATTCACAGTTGAGAGATATCAGGGTTGAAGAAATGCCATGATAGGATCCCATGAGTATTTTGAAATGCTTTCTCTTAGTCAAGTTAGAAAGCTTTTTTAGCAACAAGAACAGAGGGTGGAATACAGAGAGAAGAAAGCAAGCAAGAGAGTTGAAAAAATTAGGTGATGAAGTTGTGAGCATGTGGAATAACAGTAATGTTTGGCAAGGAAAGGACAGATTAAAAACTATAGATGATCATAGTGGTATTTGTTAAGAGAAGCAATAAAAATTAATTTGACAGGAAGCTGTGGAAGAAGTAGAGAAGAGGGAAATGATTCATTTATTTTTGATATATTCCATTCAAAATTCCTGTGGCCACCCCCAGTAGTTATACCAGCAGGCAGGTTGTGCAGTGCACATCTGGAACCCAGAAAAGAATTCTAGCATAGAAATTTTGGAATCATTAGTCTAACTTGAGAAATTGCATTCAGACCCTGTGCTGAAGTTGGTAAATGATCTACTTCTCCACTTCATTCTACTATTACTACATAACCATAAATAGCAATGCTTTATTTTTACAAATAATTTTTTAAAATGGTGCTTATATACAATGACTTTGATATGTTAACAATTAATATCATATTGAATCTATATATGTGCACATATATATGTATTATATATATATATTATATATATATATATATATATATATATTTCAGAGCTTTACCAAATATAGCCCTTGAGCCAAAATTTCACCCACCACACACAAATTATTGTACAGCATTCAAACTAGGAACATTTTTGATATATGGACATTTGCAATCCATTCAGTGATAGAAAATATTAACTTTGAGTCTCAATTAAGTAAAATAATACCCCCCAAAAGTGAATTCTATTCTTATTAATAGACCCATGTTAGCAAATAAACTGACACACATGCACACACAGAGTTTCTACGATTCTATTTTGTATTTGACCCTATAAAATTTGTGGAAATCTGCTTTCTCTCTTATTATGTAACCAATTACACACTGTTCTTAACTTACATCTTGGCCAGCAAAGCCAAAAAATAGTTATTCTGACCTACTTAATTATTTTTGATGATTGATGCTTCTCAACTTTATAAGTATCTTACTATTTATCTGTTCATTATTTAACAAGTAGAAATTCCATTCTTTTCGATTTTTAGCTTTAATAATTCTCTTATTTGCACAAAGCATTATTTACTCATTTATCCTCTAGTTTTCAAAGTCTGTTTTTAAATCTATATTTTTGTGTTCTGCATTTGTAGTTGAAAATTAATCTAAAAAGTTAGTGTAATATATGATCAATATTCATCAGTGTGCTAGATATTATTGAAAATAATTTGCATTTTACATACAGGTCTTCTTCTACAATTAGATCCATCAAGTATAATGGTGAACTCTATCCTCTACTTTTCAGCTATTTTATTTTTTCCTATTGGATAAAGACATGCATAACTGACAATCAGATTTCTCCATTGTTTCCTGCCAATGATCACCTCACATATTTGAGGTTAAACTGGTAGATATGTGCTGACTTAATGATACCTTCTTATTAAATTTCTTTGTCATTAAACCATGGCTCTTACTTTACCCTAAGATCTATTTACTGATATTACTAGTAGTGGATTAGATCTCAGTCTGTTGTTTTCCACGGTATCTTTTTTTCACTGACTTTGCAATATATTCTATCTTCCTATGATATAATTCTTACAGCACATCTCTCAAATAATGCATATGGCTGGGTCATTTTATTATTCAAGTATTAGAAACAGTCTTTTGCAAGAGGAGTATATATATTTTGTAGGTAATGTGCTTTCTGAAAATCTGGTAGATATATCAATATTCATGTTATGCAATTTATATTCACCATGATTTTTAGTTTGCTTGACTTTCCTTTTCATATTCACTTTAATATTATTGGAATCAGTTCATTTTACTCCTATATATTTTCCAATATGCTTACACTATTTTTATTCTTCATAGCCCATTCTTAATTTTTTAAATAATTGATGGACTTTAGTATTTATTTATTGTTAGCATAGTTTTATAGTTGTAGAATAACTGAGAAGATAGTAGAGAAAGTCCCCATACCTACCTCACCCCACCCCATGCCCAATCTCCTGTGCAGTACCTTATTTTTTAAAATTTTGCACTAGAGTCATTTTTTTATCATAATTAGTAAGCCAATACTGGAACAGTGCTATTTACACTACTCCATAGTTTACATTAAGGCTCAAATTTCTGTTATACAACGCTATGAATTTTGACAACTGCATCATAACATTTATTCACCTTTACATTTTCTACAAAACAGTTTTTTACCTGTTTTTTTTTTTCCATTTGCCCCTTCTCCTGATACATTGACAACCGGTGATCATTTCATTGTCTCCATATTTTTTGCTTTTTGTGATATGCATTACTGTCAGAATTATATATTACGTGGCCTTTTCATACTGCTTTCATTCACTTAGCAGTATGCTTAAGGTACCGTCCTGTCTTTCGGTGCATGATGGTTCATTTCCTTTTATTGATGATTGGTATTCTGTTACAAGGATGGAACCTAGTTTGTAAACCCATTGAGTTGTGGAAAGAAATCTTGGTTACTTCCAATTCTATCAGTTGACGAGCAGACTTAACATAAATATATATATGATTACATAAAGGAATTTCAAGGCAGTCATCCAATGTTGTCTGTGGAATTGAGGGTGAAAGAATGCAAAATGTTAGTCTGTGCCCTAGAGAACTGGAGCATCTAGTCAGAGGTTGAAGGACTGGGGTTCACCGCAGAGTATGATGTAAGACTGTGTTGCCACATAATCTACATGCAGGCTGAAGAGTGTCCTGGAAGCCTGGAGGAATTAGAGATAAATGTCCAAAGACAGTATTGAAGATTAGATCTCCTCCACAGAAGAAAAGGGAAGATCTCCTTCTTTCCTTTTCATTCCATCCAGTCTGCAAGCCTATTGGTTGGTGCCACCTGAATCCAGAGTGGGTCTTCCCTCCAGTTTGTGTCAATTGTTCATCGACACACCCAAAACTGCTCCACTAATCCACCAGGCATTTCTTAACCCACTTAAGTGTATATATCATAATTAACAATCACAGCAGTTAAGAACAATCATAGAAACTGCTTGCTTGCTTTCTTTCTTTCTTTCTTTCTTTCTTTCTTTCTCTTTCTTTCTTTCTTTCTTTCTTTCTTTCTTTCTTTCTTTCTTTCTTTCTTTCTTTATCATGGCAATGGGGATTGAATTCAGGGCCTTTAACTTGAGCTACATCCTTGGCCCTATTTTAATTTTTTTTTTTTTAATTTTGTGATAGGTCCTTGCTAAGTCATTCAGTTGTCCTGGCTGGGCTGAAAATGAATCCTCCTGAATCACTCTCCCAAAGTGCTATAATTACAGGTATCCATCACTACACCCAGCTACATATTTAGATACTTATATGGACCATAATTTTAGGCAAACAACAAGAAGTAAGATTGCTGAATCACGTAGTAAGAGCATGTTTAGCTTTGCAGAAAATACCCAGATTGTCTCCCACAGTAACTGTGCTACTTTGCGCTCCTACCAGTAACGAGTGAGTGTTTCTGGCACTCTCCATCATCACTGGTATTTGGTAAGGCTGGTGTTCAGGATTTCATCAATTCTAATACATGTACTCCTATTTTATTACTATGTTAATTTGCTATTCTGTAATGGCACATGTGGATAAATTTTTTATTTTTATTAAAAGACTTTATTTTGGGAGGAGAAAGTCTTTATTTTCCTTATGGATATAATTTCAGTTTATTTTGGGAGAATTATTTCCCTATCTACTTTAGCACCAGATGACAGCTTTTCCTGTTTCAGCTTCTATTAGTAGGTGGAATTTTGCCTGTTTCCATTCCCAATTCCTTCCAGATCTTTGGATTATGGAGGAGTCTCACAATCAACCCTCCTCAGTGGACGCAGTTACTTATAGCTTTTACTTTGGTTTGGACTGTTGACCAGCCCTGATACTGTGTTGATACAGTGTTCTATGGTTTGATTTGGTTCACCTTCTTACTTTCTAGAAGTTGAACTTCCTCATTCTTTCTCTTGTGATGAAGTATTTGTTAAATAAGGCATCCTTTGAATGTAGTCTCATTCTTTATGGGGTGGTGGTATACAAATCAGTTTTGAAATTACCAAAGTTTTTTTGTTTTTGTTGTTTGGAAATTTCAAAATTTTAGTTTGGAAATTGTTCTAAAAACATTCTGTGATAACTCATAAATAATCTTCTCAACTTGGATTAGAAAGGAAGAAAATTTTAAAACAAAACTTCAAGTTATCTTCAGAAACCAAGTAGGAAGAAGAAATTGATTTTTTTTTTTCAGCACCGGAGATTGAACTCACAACCTCACACCTGCCAGGGCAGGTGCTAAAGCCACTGAGCCAAACTCCCAGCCCTGGTTTTTTGAGGCAGGGTCGCACTATGTAGCTCAGGCTGGCCTTGTGCTTGCATTGTAGCCCAAGCCAGCCTCGAACTCACAACACTCCTCCTACCTCAGCCTCCCGAGTGCTGGGATTAAAGGCATGCGCCACCACACCCGGCTAGAAAGAAGAAATTGAAATCAATCAAACAGAAGGGAGAAAATAATAAAGATGTGAGATATGTTTTCCCCAGAAAAATGTTACAGAAAATCAATGTTATGGAAAGATGAATTTTTTAGAAGTTAAAAAGAAAACTTCTAACTCTGATCATAGATACATAGAAGAGAAAAGATACAAATTTGGGAACCAAGAATGAAGGATGAAATTGTACTACAGATTAATACCTATAGAAGATACTGAAAGAACAATAGGAGAACATGAAGTACTTATTGCTATAGATTGAAAACTTAGATGAAGTTGACCCCTGTAATTCATTTATTGAAAAAATACTACCTTGATCTACTTTAAGGCCCCAACTAGAGACCTATCAAGCCCCTTTCTTGAAGAGCAAATTAAGAGAACATTTCAACCACTTCTTTCACTGTGTTTTAATCTCTTACTTACTATACCCTTTTTATTAACATCCATCACCAGGTATCAACTAGGAAAAGTCTCTAGGCCCTGGAACCTATGAAACAGTTATAATTATTCCCTGAAACAGATAAATTACTAAAATTTATTAATGAACAAATTAACTGAATTGCACCATTACAGCGATTTCATATGTTGAATCTCTAGTTTCAAGACCTTCCAGTAAAGAAAATTTCAGCCCTAAATGGTTTCATTAGCAAATCTATAAACCATTTAGAAAAGAAGTAATTCAGTACTGCACAATATCTTCCCATAAGGAGGAAAAGAGGGTAAACTTCCCAACTCATTTTATGAGTCCAGCAGTACCTTGGCATCAAAATCAGACATAAATATTAAACAACATAAAGTATATTAATAAAAATTCCTGATGAATCTGTGTGAAATAATTCCCAAAAAAATCACAAATTAATTGCAGCATACATAAAACATGCAATATACTGTCCCAGATGAGATTTCTATCAGGAATATAACATGATTCAACATTCAAATATCAATTCGAGAAGGCCGGGGATATAGCTGTGTCACAGTACCTGCCTGGCAAGTGTAAAGTCCTGAGTTCAATTTCCAGCATATATATATATATATATATATATATATATATATATATATATATATATCAGTGTAATTCATCACAATAAAATACAAGGAAGAAAACCAATAAGCTTATTATCTCTAAACAGTGGAAAATAGATATACGTTTAAAGGGCTAAATATTCATTTATGTTTAGAAAACTGTTAGAAAGTTAGAAATATTAGTGGACTTCTTGAGCATAATAAAAGACATATATGGGGAGAACCAAAAGAAGTTAACGTTGTCCTTAATGTTAATTAAGACTTAATCTTTACGTGTTTTGCCCCTGCACTGGGGATAAGAAAAGCAAGTGCCACCTTTTGTGTTGTATTCATCAGAAAAATGTATTGCAAAATTATAATACTACGTATCAGTTAGAATGACATGAAAATATAAGGAGGCACAAACACTTGGCAGTCACAAGTATAGTGAACAAGTAGAAGAACTACAACTTGTGTGCTTTCATTTAATTTGTTAATTTCTTAAAGACTTAAGCATATAGTTAACATATGTCTTAGCCACTTTTCTGTCACTGGGGTGCAAATTCACACCCACAATGTAAAGGAAAGAGATCAATTTTGTCTCATGGTCTTCAGTGCCTGGTTGACTGACTCTCAGGCAAAACTGGCATGGTGGAAGAGCAAAGAGGAGGAAAGCTGTTCAACTCATAGCAGCCACAAAGCAAAGACAGCAGGGCAGAGCCAAGGACAAGAATACCTCCTTCCAGGTCAAGCCTCCTGTAAGC
The DNA here is from genome assembly GCA_004363535.1 of Dasyprocta punctata. Taxonomy (NCBI): domain Eukaryota; kingdom Metazoa; phylum Chordata; class Mammalia; order Rodentia; family Dasyproctidae; genus Dasyprocta; species Dasyprocta punctata. Next base: position 4,355 of record RJWM01003527.1, on the reverse strand, counting down.
CATTTCCATCCATGTCCCTCCCCCCAACAGCATATTTGACTGATAAACTCATCAGTGGATTACAAGCATAACCCTTCCACAGTCCAATCAACCTCCAAACACATGAACCTTTTAGGGGACGTTTTTATCTAAACCATAGCACCATGTAAATCTGCAAACATACACCTGTATTTTTCTTTAAGAAAACAGACATTTAAGACCATCGAAAAATCTATACACAGGTGGCGTTACTGGGTTTGCCCATAATCATCACAAACTGAAAGCAAACCTAAAGGCCTTCAACTCTGGAATGAATACACAAGCTGTGGTGCACCCATATAATGGAATGTTACTCAGAAATAGAAAAATGCATTGCTGCATGGAATGACCTGGATGAATCTCACATACATATGGTATGTGGTCTTAGAAGGCCAAGTGATACACTGAAATGAAATTCTGGTGACAGCAAAATTGAAGGGATAGAGAAGTGATCAGTGATTGCAAGGGACTGAGGGTGTGGATGGAAGTTGGACATGAAGGAACAGCACTAGAGAGTTTTCTGAGGTTGTATCAGTGTTGTGTTTATTATTTGTGATTTTTTTATGTTTGTCAGATTTTTAAAACCATTTTACCCAAAAGAATAGATTTTCCTATATATCAATTTAAAAGTAAAATAGTGCATGCATCTGTATATCACTTTAGAAGGTCAGTATCTCATTAAATGTGGTGTCTGGACTTTGTATCATTCCTACCTTCCCAAGGAGAATCAAATATTATTCACTGGGTGAGTCAGGAAATAGAGGGATGATCTGATTTGTAATGGTCATTCGTGGGTTCTGAAAACACTTATTTTACATTCCTTAAATCTTTCCCCAAAATGGATGGCTCCAGTATTTCCCCACCTCCCTCATCCCATTTCCAGTAATACTAACAACCTAGGTTTTCCTGTATCTGCCCCACCCTCAGGCAAAGCTCCTGTGAAGACCAGCTTCTCGGTGAGAATAGGATGTTTCCACCACCTCTGTATATTGACACTTGCTATGCTTCTGGCCATAAATCACTTGATGACATCACATTGTTGCTATAAATTCATGAACAAATAAGCTATCCTTCCATTAGGGAACATAAAATGGTTCCTTTTCAGACTCAGTCTGCATACTGTTTATGGGTTACTTGCTGCTTTCAGGGTTTTTACAAGAGCACATCCACTGTTTCGGGCTGGCTCTACTCCAGAAAGCGATGTTAATATTGCCCATTTTCCAAGGTATTTGATGGGAACAGAGCATAACGGAACCACATTTTCCATCAGTGACCTGCACTGCATTTTAGTCTCTATTTCCCAGACAAATTAAACCCACTGTTTTATGAGCTTTTTCAAAAGAGCCGCTCAGTAGCTTGCTTTATTGAATATGAACGCTTCCACTCAGAAAACAAATGGTGATGCAGGGGGCGAGTTTGCAAATTCTAGAGCATGCTATGTTTTTACCTTGGGGTTTAACTCTCCTTACGGAAAGTGAGACAATGGACTCCGACACTGGAATTAAAAGTCTTGTGATCCGAAATAGTATATTTTCATCCAAGGTGGTGAAAATAGTATGAGATCTACAAAGATCAAGCATCAAAGAGGGGACTAGATGGTTATATTTCATATTCTGTCTTTATTTGAAATGGAAAGTGGGACTCTAGTGTCAGCAGCCTTGATATTAGCTCTGTAGATTTTCTTTATGATTTCTATGTTGTGAATTTGATTTAAGATTTTTCACCCAGAATATGTTGAAGTGACAGTGACTAAGTGGCTCATCAATGCCTTATATTTGCTCAAAGAAGAGATATATAGATGACTTGACACAGATATATTTATGTGAACATATTATATAATTTTGAGAAAAAATTTAGAATTTTTGCATTTTAGCCCTTTCAGTGTTCATTGATACATTATCAAGGTCAATCACTGTTTTTTGTTTTGTTTTTATTTTTCTTGTTCCCCAGATTGTTTTGTTTTGAGACAGGGTCTCACTCTGTAATTCAGGCTGGCCTTGAACTCATGTAGCCCAGGTTGACCTCAAACTCATGATGGTCTTCTTGCCTCAACCTCTTAAATGCTAGGTTTATAGGTGTATTCCACCATACACAGCATTGTTCCCAAATTGAATTAGTTGGATGGAACAAATTTGGGATGGTTGTTTTATTGGTTTTTGTTGTTGTTGTTGTTGTTGTTGTTGTTGTTTCACCATTTGTGTTAAAGAAATGAAGTTTGAGTAAGGATAGATAAACTATGACAAGTCCAATTAGAAGACTCCCCAAAATTCATTAGAAGACTTCTAGATATAATAACCAAATTCAGTAATGTTGCTGGATACAAGGTCAACACTCAAAAATCGATAGCATTCTTTTACACAAACAATGAACTCACTGAGCGAGAAATAAGTGAAATCACATCCTTCACTATAGCATCCAAAAAATGAAATACTTAGGAATCAATCTAACAAAGAAGGTAAATATTTATACAGTGAAAATTACATTACTCTGAAAAAGGAAATCGAAGAGGATTTCAGAAAATAGAATGGCATTCCCTCTTCTTGGATAGGAAGAACAAACGTCGTGAAAATGGCCATTCTCCCCAAATTGTTATACAGATTTAATGCAATTCCAATCAAAATACCACTTGTGTACTTCACAAAGCTTGAGAAATCATCCCTAAAATTCATCTGGAGCCAGAAGAGTCTTAGAATAGCAAAAGTAATTCTGGGCAACAAAGGTAAGGCAGGAGGCATCACAATGCCTGACTTGAAATTACATTACAAAGCTACTGTGATAAAATCAGCATGGTACTGGCATATAACCAAACCTGAAGATCAATGATATAGATTAGAAGTTACAGCCCAACTAAAAACACACTCAGCCACCTCATTTTTGACAAAGGGGCCAAACATGTACACTGGAAGAAAGATAGCCTCTTTAATAAGTGGTACTGGAAAAACTGGCTTTCCATATCCTGTAAATGAAAACTAGATCCATGTGTATCACCATGCCCTAAAGTAAAGTCAAAATGGATCAAAGATCTGAATATTAAAACAGAGGAACTAAATCTGCTGAAAGTCAAAGGAGGTAGAAATCTTGATGACATAGGAGTCAGCAGAGAGTTCATGAACAAAGATCAAACTGTGTGAAAAAATACTTCCCAGAATCAACAACTGGGATCTTGTCTTATTAAAAATTTTTTGCATGTCAAAGGAAATATCCAATAGAGTGAAAAGAAAACCCATGAATTGGGAAAATATCTTAGCCAACTGTCCCTCAGACAAAGGACTTCTATCTAAAACTTATAAAGAATTAAAAAGAAACTGGCCCCTAAAATTCAAGGACCCAATCCAAAAATGAGTATCTGAGATGAATATACACTTCTCAGAGGGAGAAATACAAATGTATGAAAAAATGTATGAAATACAAATACATGAAAAAATGTTCAACATCAATGGTCATTTAGGAAATGCAAATTAAAACAACACTGAGATTCCATCTCATCCCAGAAAGAATGGCCAAGATAAAAAAAAAAGCCAACCAATAACAAATGCTGGAGGGGCTGTGGGGAAAAAGGAACACTTCTCCACTGTTGGTAGGAATGTAGACTGGTACAGCCACTGTGGAAATCAATGTGGAGACTCCTCAACAAGCTAGGATTAGAAATCCCATTTGACCCAGCTATCCCGATTCTGGGCATTTTCCCAGAAGAACTGAAAACATCATACCACAGTGATATATGTGCATCCATGTTTATAGCAGCACAATTTGTAATAGGCAGATATTGGAAACAACCCAAGTGCCCATCTGTCAAAGAATGGATAAAAAGATGCGGCATTTTTATACAATGGAGTACTACTCAGCTATCAAGAAAGATTGCATTGAGACTTTTATAAGTAAATGGACACAACTTGAGACCATAGTCATAAATGAAATAAACTCACATGTGTAAATACCATATTGTCTCCCTAGTGCAAGAAACAGAAAAAGTATATGCTATCCAAAATCTACAATAAAAACTGTATAAGGGTAAGAAACTGCTCAAAAAGGAAAAGTAGTTGAGATAGGGAAAGGAGCAAAAAAGGAAAGGAAAAGGAAAAAGACATAAATTTATATATATATATATATATATATATATACACACATACATATATATACACACACATAAGATAGCTAAAATGATTATACTACTCAGTGTCTTAGTTGTTGAAAAAGAACAGTTAATGCTTATATGATTGGATCAATTTTCTATGTTTATATCTGTTAATCTAAACAACCATTTTGAAGGTAACAATATGCAATATTACAACTATTGTCAAATTCCTATCATCTTGCCTTGTAAATCTATAATGTTA